>WWET01002909.1:67583-78110 GCA_011038615.1 Limnodynastes dumerilii | reverse complement strand
CTGGGGTACTCCACTTGTTACCTTACCATCCCCAGAAGAGATTCCATTTACTACAACCCTTTGTTGTCTATCCTGTAACCAAGATTGTATCCATGCAACTAGCTTTAAGTCCAACTCTAAAGTTTCCAGCTTATTTAACAGTCTTCGATGTGGCACAGTGTCAAAAGCCTTGCTAAAATCTAGATAAGCTATGTCTACAGCTCCCCCTTTATCTAATACTTTACTGACCCAGTCAAAAAATTTAATAAGATTTGTTTGACATGATCTTCCCCCAGTGAATCCATGCTGCTTGGGATCCTGTAAGTTACTGGATTTAAGATACTGTACAATTTGTTCCTTTAACAGTGTTTCCATCAATTTCCCTACTACTGATGTTAGACTCACTGGTCGGTAGTTTGACGCTTCTTCCCTACTTCCACTTTTATGCAAAGGAATGACATTTGCTATTTTCCAGTCCTCTGGAATTACCCCAGTTATTAGTGACTGATTGAATAAGTCAGTTAATGGTTTTGCCAACACCCCTCTAAGCTCTTTTAGTATCCTCGGATGTATCTGGTGCCATTGATTTATCCAGTTTCAATTATGAAAGTTCTTTTAATACCTGTTCCTCAGTGAAAGTAGTAGTAATTGCCCCTCCTCCAAATTTTTCTATTTTAACCTTCCTAAATATATTATATCCTGATATAGCTAGGTCCCAGGCATGAGTTTCATCTATTACTCCAGCATTGGCAAGGTCAATTGTCCAAGGAGGACAATTCTAGTTCATACTAGAAAATGTCAGCTACAATTTGATTGGTTGCTATGTGCAACATCTCCACTTTTCCAAACCCGTAGCTTAGTAAATCTGGCCCATTATCTTGTGGATCTGTAGCTCCCTACAAGTTCTTTACTTGATTCCAAGTTTAAGAATCTTTTTCCAACTGGATAACAGTAGAATTCTTCTAAAGAAGTGCTTCTCCTTCTTGGTGGATTCCTTTTTTATTGTTTCTAGAGTCACCAAATTTCCTCATCACCATGTTTTGAATTAGCTGTTGTGGAGGAGTTAATATCACTATACTGTGAAAAGGAAAAAGACGTCTGATGTCACAGGGAGTTCTCATGCTGTGGAGGAACTATAAATGGCAAACATACAAAGCACAAGTTTTGATAAAACTGTAATTTAGTAGATTTCAAAACAACTTTATTAAATCTTCATTATTTATGTCAATGGACAAGTTGTGCTGCACTTATTTATAGTGTAGTAGAGTGTTTTTTTTTTTTAATCTCTGGAAGAATTCTACCATTTTTATTTTGGTATAGTTTTAATAATATTTTATTGATTGTAATTGATTGTAATTCTAATCATTTTAGCAAATATATTTTAAATATATAAGAAGAAAACTGTGACAAGCATGGGATTATAAACATTTTCCGAATAATTATGGATATGGTATTTACAGAATTTATTTCCTTAATTTTCATATTTTGCAAACTCTCTCTTAACTTTGAGTTTACACCCATAATTCTTTGCAAAGCTCTTTTCACATCGTTATTCTGTAGACTGTAGATGAGAGGGTTAATTGTTGGTGTAACAACTGAATAAAATCCTGTAAACACTTGTTCAAGGACAAGGAGAAATTCAAAAGGTGGCATCATGTATACAGCCAGACCAGTTAAATAATACATAAGGTTCACAGTGAGGTGGGATGAGCACGTAGAGAAAGCTTTTTTCCTGCCTTCTGATGATTTTATCTGTAAGATGACCTTGATGATTTTTATATAGGATATCATGATGAATATAACTGGCAAAAAAACAAATATCACCAAGACCACAGCAATGACTATAAAAAATTCTTTACTGCCCGGACAGGAAATGTTAAACATAGCTTTTGAATCACATAAAAATTGGTGGATTGTATGTGAGTTACAGAAGGACATGCGTGACACCGGAATTAAAACTGCAAATGAATTTAAGCCTCCTGATATCCAACAGCCAAATACAAGTAAGAAACAGTGTTTTCTATTTAAGATACTGTGATAGTGTAACGGATTGCAGATAGCAACATATCGGTCATAGGCCATAATGAGTATTAGCAAATCTTCTGTGTTGACAATGAAAGTATAAAAATACACCTGTGTTAAGCATTGTATGAAGGACACAGTGTTATTTCCAGATAGTAACATGTACAGCAGATTAGGGACAGTAATGGTTGTATAACAGATATCTACTAAGGCCAGATTACAGAGAAATAGATTTAACTGATCATCAATGAAAATCACAGCAATTATAACAGAATTAATGAGCACTCCAAAGACATATAGAAAGAAGAATACATATATGCTTAACAGTCTGTAATCAGATTTGATGAAAAATGGTAAAAGGTGGAATTCATTAATAAAAGATATTTTCTCCATTTTCTAGTTAGGTTATTCTGTAAAAAAAAAAAAAAAAAAAAATATTATTATTATTATTATTATTACAAAATCTAAGCTATAATGTATCTATTTTATGTATGTATCTATGTATAAAACTTATAAAAACTATGGATCATGCAAAGCAAACGATGAAGGCTAACAAGGTTATGAGCACTGCTAAGGCCCCAGTCGAGGAAAAATTGTCCCACTCTGTACAAAAAGGGGGCAAAATATTTTCAAGGTATATGGAATTAGAAAAAGAGAAGGAGATACAGAAACACTAAAACACGGTGAGAGTCTGCTATGGCAGATCAACATAACAATCATTTTTGTTCAGTGTTTATAAACATAATAGGGGGAAAGGGAACAACATTAAATTGCAAAAATATTTTTACAAAATAAATAATTACAAGTCCATTCACTGAAAAGTAAGTAGATCTTAACAGAACTCTCAAAGCCGATAGTGGACAAATCAGTGGGGCCGGATGGAATACATCCTAGGATACTTCAACAGCTTAAAGAGGTACTGGTAAAACAGAAGTTTATCATAATCAGTAATACTAACGTAACATCTGGAGGGCACATGCGCCCTCCAGTCAAAACAGCACTTGGCATGTGTAAGTGGGCAAATGGACGGACCTGTGGATCCTGTTCATTGTTTGCAAAAAATTACTTCACTGAAAAGGTAGCTGATAAGTGGGGCAGACTCCATTTTTAAGTAGTAGAGGAAAATGTAATACACCATTTTGACATGCTTTGGATAAATACTGTATAAGGAGATCTTACATCTATTATTATTATTATTATTATTATTATTATTATTATTATTATTAATAATAATAATAATAATAATAATAATAATAATAATTTGGCAGAATGTAAGATCTCCTTATACAGTATTTATCCAAAGCATGTCAAAATGGTGTATTACATTTTCCTCTACTACTTAAAAATGGAGTCTGCCCCACTTATCAGCTACCTTTTCAGTGAAGTAATTTTTTGCAAACAATGAACAGGATCCACAGGTCCGTCCATTTGCCCACTTACACATGCCAAGTGCTGTTTTGACTGGAGGGCGCATGTGCCCTCCAGATGTTACGTTAGTATTACTGATTATGATAAACTTCTGTTTTACCAGTACCTCTTTAAGCTGTTGAAGTATCCTAGGATGTATTCCATCCGGCCCCACTGATTTGTCCACTATCGGCTTTGAGAGTTCTGTTAAGATCTACTTACTTTTCAGTGAATGGACTTGTAATTATTTATTTTGTAAAAATATTTTTGCAATTTAATGTTGTTCCCTTTCCCCCTATTATGTTTATAAACACTGAACAAAAATGATTGTTATGTTGATCTGCCATAGCAGACTCTCACCGTGTTTTAGTGTTTCTGTATCTCCTTCTCTTTTTCTAATTCCATATACCTTGAAAATATTTTGCCCCCTTTTTGTACAGAGTGGGACAATTTTTCCTCGACTGGGGCCTTAGCAGTGCTCATAACCTTGTTAGCCTTCATCGTTTGCTTTGCATGATCCATAGTTTTTATAAGTTTTATACATAGATACATACATAAAATAGATACATTATAGCTTAGATTTTGTAATAATAATAATAATAATAATATTTTTTTTTTTTTTTTTTTTTACAGAATAACCTAACTAGAAAATGGAGAAAATATCTTTTATTAATGAATTCCACCTTTTACCATTTTTCATCAAATCTGATTACAGACTGTTAAGCATATATGTATTCTTCTTTCTATATGTCTTTGGAGTGCTCATTAATTCTGTTATAATTGCTGTGATTTTCATTGATGATCAGTTAAATCTATTTCTCTGTAATCTGGCCTTAGTAGATATCTGTTATACAACCATTACTGTCCCTAATCTGCTGTACATGTTACTATCTGGAAATAACACTGTGTCCTTCATACAATGCTTAACACAGGTGTATTTTTATACTTTCATTGTCAACACAGAAGATTTGCTAATACTCATTATGGCCTATGACCGATATGTTGCTATCTGCAATCCGTTACACTATCACAGTATCTTAAATAGAAAACACTGTTTCTTACTTGTATTTGGCTGTTGGATATCAGGAGGCTTAAATTCATTTGCAGTTTTAATTCCGGTGTCACGCATGTCCTTCTGTAACTCACATACAATCCACCAATTTTTATGTGATTCAAAAGCTATGTTTAACATTTCCTGTCCGGGCAGTAAAGAATTTTTTATAGTCATTGCTGTGGTCTTGGTGATATTTGTTTTTTTGCCAGTTATATTCATCATGATATCCTATATAAAAATCATCAAGGTCATCTTACAGATAAAATCATCAGAAGGCAGGAAAAAAGCTTTCTCTACGTGCTCATCCCACCTCACTGTGAACCTTATGTATTATTTAACTGGTCTGGCTGTATACATGATGCCACCTTTTGAATTTCTCCTTGTCCTTGAACAAGTGTTTACAGGATTTTATTCAGTTGTTACACCAACAATTAACCCTCTCATCTACAGTCTACAGAATAACGATGTGAAAAGAGCTTTGCAAAGAATTATGGGTGTAAACTCAAAGTAAGAGAGAGTTTGCAAAATATGAAAATTAAGGAAATAAATTCTGTAAATACCATATCCATAATTATTCGGAAAATGTTTATAATCCCATGCTTGTCACAGTTTTCTTCTTATATATTTAAAATATATTTGCTAAAATGATTAGAATTACAATCAATTACAATCAATAAAATATTATTAAAACTATACCAAAATAAAAATGGTAGAATTCTTCCAGAGATTAAAAAAAAAAAACACTCTACTACACTATAAATAAGTGCAGCACAACTTGTCCATTGACATAAATAATGAAGATTTAATAAAGTTGTTTTGAAATCTACTAAATTACAGTTTTATCAAAACTTGTGCTTTGTATGTTTGCCATTTATAGTTCCTCCACAGCATGAGAACTCCCTGTGACATCAGACGTCTTTTTCCTTTTCACAGTATAGTGATATTAACTCCTCCACAACAGCTAATTCAAAACATGGTGATGAGGAAATTTGGTGACTCTAGAAACAATAAAAAAGGAATCCACCAAGAAGGAGAAGCACTTCTTTAGAAGAATTCTACTGTTATCCAGTTGGAAAAAGATTCTTAAACTTGGAATCAAGTAAAGAACTTGTAGGGAGCTACAGATCCACAAGATAATGGGCCAGATTTACTAAGCTACGGGTTTGGAAAAGTGGAGATGTTGCACATAGCAACCAATCAAATTGTAGCTGACATTTTCTAGTATGAACTAGAATTGTCCTCCTTGGACAATTGACCTTGCCAATGCTGGAGTAATAGATGAAACTCATGCCTGGGACCTAATATATAGCCATAGACAAAAAAAAACTTGTGGCTTAACATGACTAATTGAGGTTCCCACATTGACAATCAGAGACCTTTGAAACTTTACCATTTAAACTCAAGACTGCCAATAAGCAATACAGGCAACATATCACATCACATCCTGTGATTAGCTGCAGATTTAACACTATCATCGAGTGAGATTGCTGTCACTCACAAAATAATAAAGCTGCTAATTCACAGGTCTGTGTGTTCGATTACACATAAAAACTATGTTTATAGGTGTGTTCCTTAAGCAATATAGACATATATCACATCCTGTGATTAGCTGCAGATTTAACACTATCATCGAGTGAGATTGCTGTCACTCACAAAATAATAAAGCTGCTAATTCACAGGTCTGTGTGTTCGATTACACATACCGGCAAAACTATGTTGGGGTGAGGGAGACCTTGAGGCAATCTACCCCCCAACATTCATCTACAGTGGTTATAGACTTCTAATGCACATACACAAAGCAGATTTGGGGCATTGGGAAGTAGTAGCTACATTGTCAGCCATTGAAGAAAACCTCCACCCCTGAATACATACATGCAGTCTATTTGTGCAAAAGATAACCCCAATAATCTTCCCGTACAGCTCTGGTTTAAAAAAAGCAATTTTCTAACAATGGATTAGATTCAGAGATTGATAATAAGAGAGGAGAGGTACTCCATGGCAAAACCATGTTTGTTTCAGGAAGAGTCAAGTAAATTGTATTCTTTGCATGCAGGAATATATCTTTGAATTGCTTACTGCACACAGATACTGACCAGCATTACTATTGCACTATTATTTAGACTTCTACTAGGACACATCACCTCTTATCTCTAATACTATTATATTATTATATTATTACACAGATACTGACCAGCGTTACTATTACACTGTAATTTTTAGTTGTACTAGGAATCATCACCTCTCATCTCTAATACTATTATATATACTATCAATTCTGAAACTAAAAATAATTCCCTAGATGATATTTTCTGGTACATTGAGGATCTATTGGTAAAAGAAACAAAAGCCTGGTGGGACATTGCGGGTATTGAACAATACCTTAAAGTAGATTGGGCCTGATCCAGACCTACACCGATGCGCTGTGCTTACTAAAGCACAGCGTATCAGCGTTCACTTACCCCGACACTCCCCCTGTGCGGGCGTATGACCCCTTCCTTATGCTGGCTGAAGGCTACCCTAACTTCCCTAACAGGAGCGTATGGCCGCCTACCCCGCCCTCCCACCCTCATTAAATGACCTCCCCCCGCCCACCTACACTAACCTGAAAGTAGGGACGCTGGGGGACGTCCCCTCCAGCGTCCCTACAGCGCTGCTACGGATGGCCGATCCACGATCGGGCGTTGCCGTACCAACGCCGGGCAACATCTGTCCGACGCATGCGCAGATCGGCTGAAAAGAAGTTCTGGATCAGGCCCATTGTGTCCCCAGGGGTCTAAGTTTAGTAAAATAGCCCACTTTTGGGCAAGACGACCCAGTTTTTATGGAAAAATGGGATCATATTTTAACTGAATGTTCTGTTAAATTAATGCAACTTGTTGTCAGAGAAAAGACACGCATTATAGAAAATATTAAAACTGACTTAATAGCAAAAGAACAACTTTTATAACCCTATAAGAACAGCGAGGACTACAAAGTAAATTTAACAGTTTAAAAATAAAAAAGTGGACAGGATCGAAACAGAAATTAGATCCAATAAAGCAAAGAAGTTTAGGAGAGATAAAAAAGATTATGATACCAACAGGGTAAAAGAAGAAACCCTTTAACACACAGAGCACACACCGCACAGGCATAAGTGATATAGGAAAGGGTCACCAGAATCAAAGGACTGTTTCCTCAAACAATCAGAAGCATAACAGACAAAATACTAGTAATTTTCAAGGTAATGCTATTAACAGTTCAAATAGATTTACACCACTGCAAAGAATCAACTCTGAAAATGAAAGTGATTTTTTTTATCCCCAAGTCCCAGTATAAGGGACATAAGGAGAATGTTTCCAACCAAAGAAACTATTCAAGTAGCTTCTCCCCTCAGAAAAAGAACACTAGAGAACGAGGAAGAAGAGGAGGAACAACAAAACAGAAAGAAACAAAACAAAAAAAAGATATAGAAGAAAGCGGTATTTTCATCCGTTCATCAAGATTGTATCTTTATTTTATTTTATTATTTATTGTTGGTGTTATATTATTTTATTTTGGTACCTTCTTTCTCCTGGTATATAAGATTGCTCTATGTACACATCAGTTTTAAGTTTGCTTTTATTGGGATTTTATGTTGTATTTATTGGGGTTTTATGGTTTATGTTTCATTAATTTTTATCAATAATGTATAATTCAATGTCCTTATTTAGTTATTAGTTATATATTTATATGTATAAATGATCCAGTTTTTTATATCTTTTTATCTCCTTATGATACATATTAATGAACTCTCCCTCCATGGAATAAGTGTTCTATGTGCAAGCCTTATACAGTGTTCAAGCTTTTTATTACACACTATTCCTCCTTAATGAACTCTCCCTCCATGAAATAATTGTCTTGAAATAATTGCCTTGGTCTTTGCTTTTTATTATTGAGTGTTTACAGGCTTACAGCCAAGCTTTACACTAAGCAATAGCGCCAGATCAGCTGTTATAAACGGACTTCGGCAGTGGGTATGCACTGCATATATGCCGAAGCTCTGTTTTCCCGTTCTGAGATACACAGAACGTTACATATGTAAGAGACGCATCTCATGACTTCTGAAGCCTATTCTTATGTATAGAGAACAAACAACTGGCTAATCATTCCATTACTTTGCCCCTGTAATTTATTAAAAAGAAAGGAGGTTTTATGGTTATATTGAATTTGCCCTTATTAAAGATGGCGCCCGGAGAGTTTTTTCCCTTCGTGGCTACTGCACATGCGCAATTTCTTAAAGGAAAGGGTGCCTTTTTTGAGTATTTAAACTTTTAGAATCCTGTTATGCTTCTTGATGCTTGGCTAATATTCTCCCTGATGAAGTCCCCTGGTAAATCCTGGACGAAACGCATTGGAAGGCTGTTTTCTGCCTGAGCTGTGTGTTTTATCCCGAGAGTATTACTCAGATAAGCTGTTTTTAAATTTACTATATGTAAGCAGATTTTGTATTTTATTATGAGAAGAGAACAGGACTGTAGAATTTACTTATCTCGCAAAAATGTTGCAGCATTCGGCTGCAAAGACACACTTGTGGTAGACAAAAAAAAAGGAATTAGAGACTTTAGTATCATACCAATTTGCACTCCTCAATTTAAAGTGATATGTGCACAAATTTTTACATTGCATGTTAATAGTCCTCCGGGTTTAAAATTTTCGATGTCTTAGTTAAGTAAGACACAGTAACATGTTATTCATCATTTTAAAGCATAATTTAATTAATTGAATTGAATTAAAGTGCAGTTTTTTACCTGAGTAAATCTCTGTATGTCTAATTATAAGCGTGCATCAGGTTAAGGTTCATTTCAGGGGGAATTTTATAACCCATCTGAAAAACATTTGTGTGTTTTGTGTGCCCTACCTTAAGTATTTGTCATGCTCGCAGAATATTGGATCATCTGTAAGGACTTAGCCAAGCCCTTTTTGTGTGATTAGCATACCTATTCCCACCCCCACGCATATCTCAAATGCATTTTGAGTGGGCATGTTACCCAGCGGAGTCTGAATTCCACATAGAATGCAGCTTCAGGAGGCTGCAAGCGGAATTGGTACTGTGCATGCGTATGTAAGTCAGTTGGTTTTACGAAGTCTGGATCAGGTCCTACATAAGAATCTTTGAATGACATCATCTTCTTACTTGAGAGACGACACAAATTCACCCCCACCCCAAAAAAAAAAATCAGAAAATGCTTCACATGCAATTTCTTTTATTTCATCTAATCATTTTAAACATTGTAATCAAAACTCAAGGTCAAGAAAAGTTGATTTCATGATATTCATTTAATCCTGATAAGAAGCTTTTACTAAAAGCATTGATTGACATATATCTTCAATTGCAACAACTTAATTTTCAAGTCCAAATTAATTAAGATTAGTGGAAAAATATACATAGAAATTGAACCTTGGATGTTGGTGAAGAAGAGGCTCTCAATGTAGATTTAACCAATTGCTTTTTAACTTCAAAGAAATTGTCCATGGACAAAATTAATGTTGGTGCCCCCAGGTCCCCCCTCATGACCCTGGCCTCCATCAAATAGATGGTATCAGTGCATCTTCCTGTAGGTTCCAATGCAACAATTGAAAGCTGCAGAGAGAGAGAGAGAGACAGCCCCTGAGCTACCTGCATCCCAGATCCATAACAGCTGCTGCCGCTTATACTTTGGAGTCACAGATTAATTGCAAAAATTCTGCGGCTCCTATATCCTATGAGGGCAGCAGCTGCAGGCACAGTGGCGGCCCTGGACTGCTGGATACAATGAAGATGCGCCCCCTTCAGGGCTGGCATTGGGAGGTCAGTGCCTAAATGTCTACAGTAGTTCTGCCACTGCCTCTAAAATTAGTCACAAGTCTTGTATTTCTTCTACAAATACATGCCCCATTGAATGATGAGTAAGCTTAGATACGGTTGTGCTCAGTTAAACCTTTACCAAAAGAATTAGGCAATGCATAGCAGGCCTACCTGCTGGGGAAAGTTAAAAAGGGCTTCAGAAATCATTAAATCCTGCAGAAATACGACAATGCAACTGATGTCAACCATTCAATGTCCTACA
>WWET01002909.1:43226-67550 GCA_011038615.1 Limnodynastes dumerilii | reverse complement strand
AGAGTGTGTGATTTATCCTGTGAATTTAATGGGTGATGTCAGCTCCATTGTCTGACCTTTGCAGGAAGCCAGCACCTGCTAAAAGGTAAGGTTTACTAATGGACTGCAATTTAGCTATTGCAAAATCAGTATCTCAGATTGGAAAGCTTTATCTGAGCCTCACTGTAACCATTGGCTCTATCTCAGTTCGATAATCAAAATTCCCAGCATATTTGTAAGAGAAAACCAAATTTTATTGAAAATAGTTTTTTTATTGGACTTCCAAAAAAAAAAAAGTTTTGTTTCATGCTTAGTCACCCTTAAAACTTACAATAAATTTAAAATACACTTCTCGTAAAGAACAGCAGTTTGAAAAACAAGAGAAGTTACAAAATGTAAGGATTAATATAGGCAAAATAAATAAAAATCTATTTTATACTCATCGACAACACATTTTCAAAATGGTTTTGTCTTCGACTTAGTGAGTAGATACTGATTCAATAAAATTTTTTAATTTTTCAAGATTGCAGAAATTCCTGATGTGGAGATCTGAAAGGGTACAAAGAAAGGGAACACCTCTACCTAAAATGAACAGAAAGAAGAGGTGATAGCTCTTACATCTGCATAGGTCAGAATAAATTTAGTACAGATGTGCCCATGTGTAGTTTGCAATTAGATAAAAATTCTCTGAAAAAAATTGCAAGTCTGTCATTTATCCATTTAAGACATTCTCCCTTATTGTTCAATACTCGTTTTTTTCCCCAATAGTCTTAGCAGAGCCCTCTTCACGTCTTTATTCCGTAGACTGTAGATTAGAGGGTTTAGCATGGGTGTGACAACCGAATACATGGCCGTAAACACTTGTTCTAGGACAATGACATTTTCTGCCGGTGGCATCATGTACACAGACAAACCAGTCAAATAGTAAATAACAAGAATGATGAGATGGGATGAGCAGGTGGAGAAGGCTTTTTTCCTGCCCTCCTTTGACTTTATCTGCAGGATGACCTTGATAACTTTAATGTAGGAAGCCAAACTAAACACAACTGGTAGAAATGCAACTATAAATAATTGCAAATAATAAACAATATAAAACTGTGTAGTAACAGAACAGGAAATATTAATCAGAGCTTTTGCGTCACAGAAAAACTGGCGCACAATCCCTGCATGACAGAAAGACATTTTTGATACCGGTATTGTAAACAAAATTGAATGTAAACATCCTGAAATCCAAGTGCCAAGTGCTAGTAAGAGACAGTTTTTTCTATTTAAGATATTGTGATAGTGTAAAGGGTGACAGATAGCAACATATCGGTCATACGCCATAATGAATATTAGGACATCCTCTGTGCAGCCAGCCAATAGATAAAAGTACATCTGTGTGAAGCATTGTATGAAGGACATGGTGTTATCTCCGGATAGTAACATGTACAGCAGGTTAGGGACAGTAGTGGTTGTATAACAGATGTCTACTATGGCCAGGTTACAGAGAAACAGATACATGGGGGTGTGTAACTGATCATCAATATAGATCACAGTAAATATAATACAATTGACGATTAATCCAAACACATATAGAAAGAAGAACACACAGGCTGTTACTGATATGTGCTCTGTTTTTGTGTAAAATGGCAACATGTGGAAATCTATAATGTATGTCTGGTTTTCCATGTCACACTTTATAGTTTATTGGAAACATTACTACTTTTTAACCCCTTTGTATGAATGGGTGTTGGAGTCTTCTAAATAATTTAGCATTTATCAATTTATCAGCTCTAAAATCGGTAGCTTCATTCTCTGAAAAATGTCCAGCCTGCTCCTGTTCTCTCATTGTCTAAGACTTGCTTACCTGAGGTGTGAGGTAGCCCTTTCTCACAAGAGAAATATGAGTCTTGTTGAATCTCTGGATTACTTCTAAGCAACATTCTACAACCTCAATAAATAAATAGATTTATTTTGCACTACTACAAATCCCAGGCTATCAATACAATCTGTGGATATGATACTAAGTCATCATTAAATTGTGATTTCAAATAATCCTAAATTTGAAAATAAGAAGAGATCAGGTGGAAAGTTACAACTGTGCAACACTATTTTGAATTTCAGGGGAGCAAATTTCATCTGTTAGAGTTGAGAGGTGATGTTTCCTAGCCGATATCTAAACAAAACTATTTGAAAGTAAATCTGGTCAGAATCTGTGAGCAATAAGCAAAGTATTCTCCCTGCCTGCAAAGAATAACATTTATTTCAACATACTTTTACCAAGGTTTACATTTTCTCTTTTTCCCCCTATTTTCAAATTCTGGATCCAGTTCAATAAAATTGTAAAGCATATTGGTATATGGAGCACAAATCACATCATAAACTAGAAAACACAAATGAAAAACATCTAATTTATAGAGTAAAATTACCGTTCTGTGGGTTGTTAATGAAGATACTCCTTTGTGGAATATAAGTATCCATGGAATTCCATTGCTGTTAAATTTTGCGCACTGAGAATTTAAGTAATTTCTAGTAATTAAGATTTTAAATGTTTTATTCTCCTACTGCCCATGTACTATTTGCTTTGCTTTTGTGAAACAAAAAAATAGTGGAATAAATATTATTCAAGACTACTATATCTTACAGCCATATATTTTCATTCTTAAACTTTAAATGGTAATATGAAACTGGATTCAGACCTCCAAAGATCCAATACTAGATGACTAATGATTAGGAATAAAACTTGTCATATTGAGTAAAACATGTCAATCTGTAAATGTCTTAATTGAACAAAATAGGAAAACACAAACCTGGGGCTAAGTAACCCTTTCCCTGCCCTTTCAGGTCATGTCCCCACCTTATGGTTCACCAAGTTTGTGCCCAAAAAAGAGTGTCAAGGACCTCCATTTAAGCAAAGTCATTGCTTGCAGTTTTCAATGCCAATAAAGTGTCCCAAGACCATCATCAATTACACATAAATGTCCTTTCTTATCACCAAGGGGCGTTTTAAGAAGTGAGGAGGCCCTTGTGCAGGATTTGTACATAGAAAGATTGAGGAAGGATACATAAACATGGAATTAAAGGAACAGAGGAGAGAGCTGAGATCTAGGACAGGCCAAGACATAATGGAGGATAGAGCCAGAAGCCAAAGATTTTTTTTTACTATAGTGGTAAATTCATTTTTTAAAAATTGACAAAAATTCAAAAGATTTAAAAAAGTTCAAAATTTCAAACACAGTCATTACAGTGACATTACATTAAATTCTCTTCAAATTTCTCAGCACAACCTATAAGGCACGCTTCCCCTGCTGTCTGAAGAGTCATTTGTCTGAAGTCCGGATAGATTGAGTTGCATTCTAATCGGGTAGCACAGATGCAACTCAATCTACAGAGTAATCCGTTGATTAGTCTTCTTTTTGACTAATAATCAATTGTAACTATATTTTTTTAAGCAGTGACCTTTTATTTGCCTTATTTAAATAATAGTTCTATTTGGTTTATTGAAAAAAGAAGACTATTCTTTCAGTTAATAACAAAATATGTGAATGCATTTGTATCTAATCTTGAAACTGTGACTTTCATGTTTACTTTATTTAAGTTTGCAATCCTAGACAGAGGGCGATTCATTTCATTAGAATATTGTGTAATATAAGGATAATTTGGTGACTTCAAATTTCTTTTAAGTCACACACACAAACACAAATACACAGTGTAAAGGGCAATGGCCTGGATCCATAATTAATAAAGACATCTGATTCATGCAAGCTGCATGCGAAAGTCCGAATTTGCGAGTGTACAACGCATGCACATGCACCAGATGTTATGCATTGAGACTTTGAAAGTATGGAGCTGTTTTCCGTATGTTTAGAGGTGCATGGGGAGGTAGGCCTGGCAACAGAGATCTAGGAGCCCAGTACACTCATGTATTTGAGGGCCCCATTCCTCCTCAATAGTGTATTTCAGGAGTCTCTCCGAACCTTGGGGCCCATCACCGCTGTCCCTCTTGTCCCCACCTGTCACCGGGCCTGTGGGGAGGCACTACTATTGTACAGTATGGGCTTGGTAAAGCTCTTCTGTCCTTCTGAGCTAAGTTAAGGTAGGGTTATGGACAGGAGAGGGGAGTACTAAAGGAGTGCAGTTTGCTCTTATATGCGGACATTGGTTTGTGTGGGTGCAGAATTCTCATTCTTCATTCTGGATCTTGTCCAGTGTTATTGAGCTGTATTGATCATTTAACTATTTATAATAATTATTTATAGACAGTGCTTTCTTTTTATGAAAATTATGCCGATACTTATCTAATGCTTTAGTCATGCCCCCAATGTAATGCTCCAGTATAGTGTGCCCAGTGCTTTTTATGCCAAGTTGTGGTGCCAGAATGAAAAAATTGGTCCTGTCCCAGGATATCATACAGTTGGACTGCTAAAAGAATGCTACTCCCTCCCCCTCCAACCTAATCCTCCCCCCAAAAAATATTGAGTATAGGTCTCCACCAGGATCCCCAGTGCTGTAAAGACACCTTGCTAGGCATAATCTCAAATATATTTTTTGCTGTTTCTTTTCTTTGCACCATTTAAACACTACTTTATCCAACACTTTCCATTTAAATTATTATGAGTTTAATCTTTTTCACATGTTCCCTTAGCACTGAATACAAATTTGTACCCCTAGTCTTCTCATCAGAGCCCTTTTCACTTCTTCATTCCGTAAACTGTAGATAAGTGGGTTAACCATGGGTGTGAAAATTGCATACATCACTGTAAAGACTTGTTCTACAACAAGGTAGAATTTTGAGGGTGGCATTATGTAGACAGACACCCCAGTCACATAATAAATAGTGACAACAATCAGGTGGGATGAGCAGGTGGAGAAGGCTTTTTTTCTTCCATTTGTGGATTTTATTTGCAAGATGACCCTGATAATATTTGTATAAGATGTCACACTGAATATAACTGGGAAAACTCCAAATATCACTAATTCCACATAAATCACAATATAAATATTTTCACGGCCTGCACAGGAGATGTTAATCAAAGCTTTAGCATCACAAAAGAACTGGTGGATGGTATGTGACTGACAGAAGGACATGTGGGACACTGGAACAGTAAGGACAAATGAATTTAAACATCCTGATATCCAAGTCCAAAATACTAATAAGAGACAGTTTTTCTTATTTAAGATATTGTGATAGTGTAACGGATGACAGATGGCAACATATCGGTCATAGGCCATAATAACTATCAGAAGATCCTCTGAGCAACCAACCACAAAATAAAAATACATCTGTGTGAAGCATTGTGTGAAGGACACAGTGTTATCTCCAGATAGTAACATGTGCAGCAGTTTAGGGACAGTAGTAGTTGTGTAACAGATATCTACTATAGCCAGGTTACAGAGGAATAGATACATGGGGGTGTGTAACTGATCATCCATATAGATCACTGCAATTATAATGGAATTGATGATTATTCCAAATATATAAAAGAAGATGAACAGATTGGCTGTTAGCAATGTGTAATCAGATATAGCGTAAAATGGCAACAAGTGAAAATCTTTAATAAATGTCTTATTCTCCATGCCTGCAAAGAGACATTATTTTATTTTTATTTATTTTTTAATCATTAGTTTTACTACTTTACAGATGTAGGACCAGATTCAAAGTCACATTCGCCACCCAACACCACTTGCGGAAGTTGGGTAATTATCTTACAGCACACATGTACATACTAGATGTTATGATACAGATCTCCAGGCTTACAGAATTTAGTTCTGTATGCCTGCAGATTCGTCAGCTAGGATGAACCACTAAACTCTGTCAGGTAAGTGGTGCGACCATGTCAATTTTACAGTAGGGTTTAAGTGTTTTGTGTGGATCAGTGGTCTCAAAGACTGATGATCTGCTTAGGGCACTTAAGGTATGTTTATGGCAGTATCCATAGTAACATAGGTGCTGATTCAAATCTGCACTTACGCCTTTTTTAGTTCCAAGTTTAGACTTGAGCAATACCACGTTAAAATGGAAGGGAAGGCAAATTAAAATTGGGAAAACAGAATTAGAATGAAACATTTTTTTAGATTAAGAATTAAGCTACATAGTAAATGAGAACTATGTGCAAAAAGAAAGTATTTTCCCTGCATGCAAAAAATTTCAAATTATTAGCACCCCTTACTTTGCAAAATGGTTTAGCCGAGTTGTACACTTGAACCTGTCCTACTACCAAACTCTGAATCATCCCCATAACCACACGAGTGAGGGGGTGACAGTGGAGTTCGCTACCATCTTCCGTATGGACTGACTTCTGGAAAATGAGGTCTGAATGTGGCATGTAATTAGTAGTATCCTGTGACGATAATTGCTCATTGATAGCTATATAAATGTATGTAAATGTTAGAAAGAGGGATTACAGATTAAAAAAATAAAACTATTTTTGTAACAGGTCATCTTTATTTTAATAGCATGTCCTAAAAAAAATGTTTTGCTTACCTTCAACCAGATACTGTATGTTTAAAGCAACAGTGTTGAACCCAATGAAAAATAACAATACAATGAATACAAACATATAATTTAGCCAATATCACAAGCAAAGACCAGTCCCAGTCACATTGAACTGCATATCGCAATTTTCTAAATAAGGCACTTCTGATGTAGTAAAAGTACATGGGCCATCATGCTTTGCCAGGAATCAGCTATGGATATATTACTGCTGGTAGTTTTCTAACACCAGATTGTATTCATCTTTATATCATCGTAAAACCCACAAAGGGAAGAATCTTATTTATAGAGTAAAACATGAAATTAATTAAGAGGTTCCTAGGTGGAATAAAAGTAATGATGGAATGACATCACTGATACATTTTACCCATGATGTTAATTAAAAAGTTACTTAACGATATAACAAAAATGTTTGAATTGTGTTTCTCTGCAAAGTTTGTTTCTACTAAAACAAATGAAGAGAATTATAAGAAATAATTCCAGAATTTAAACAAAGTTATATTTAAAGTTTTAAATTGGGATCAATGTACTGTATATATAAGGTTATTTGACTTTTTGTAGAGTTGACATAAGACTAGAGTTGGTTTAGAATTTTGGGAGCAGACCCAAAGTTAGGGGGCAACAAAAATACTGAGCAAATGAAGAATTTTTTGTTTAAAGCTGGTAATATATTTTTAATTTGGACATAAATACTAAATTTTCTTTATACTACAATTTAAAGGAACAATTTTTACAGCTCCCCCCACCTAAGATTGCTCTTTATACGACTTTTGCTCTATACTCTGAATTAGCATCTGTGTGTATAAAAGGATATTTAGTACATAAAAATAAAGCAAATTGATAAAAAGAAGATTAACGATGGAAAACTTTTTTCAATGTAAAGTGATCTGCTGCATGCATCATTAAGTAAATATTTCATTATATTCTGCAATGTAATTTGGGTATTACTTAATTCATAATGAGGGGGCAGATGTTTGATGCAAAGGTAACGGGTTTATGCCTATTGGCACAGTCACAGGTTGAGTGCCCCATTTAATAGAACAACTTAATTGCTTGTTGGGTCCCAGACTGCCACCCCTGTTGCTCCTGGGGTATGCAAAGGTTGAGGTGTGCATTTTAGTTGTGATGGATGTTGGGGTGCCTTTAGTTTACGCATCTACATATAAATTATGGACACACTGGGCCACAGGAGTGGGTCAGCAGAGAGAATGGCAATTTTTTAGAAAGGTCTGCAAACTGGCTGTCATATCGATAGCTTCTGCCTCACAGAAGAGAAGCAATCAATCCTCCATGCACCGAAGATGCAATGGCGAATGGTAAGTATTAGTAGGAACCCCAACCCTTACCCTAATCCTTACCCTAGCCCTCCCCTTCCATAATCCTAACCCTAACCCTCTTTTCCCCACAGTCTGACCCTAAGACTCCCCTTCCTGCAGCCTGACCCTAAGACTCTTCATGGACTACTACTTCCCATAGACTCCCCAATCATACTCACCTATCCAGTCCAGTGCTGTGGTGGTATGACGGGTCTGCAATGGTTTCCAAATTAATGAATGGGTAAGTGTGCCCAAAAATGTATTCAACATACTTACCCATTCATTAATAAAATATTCTAATTAGTGCTATATTCCAAACAGACACAACCAAAAATTAGCATTCAACTGACTCTATTTCGGAAACAGCAATTTTGTGTTGGAGACTGCATTCCCCTCGGCCACATTCTCAAAATTGAACACATGTTCACCTGTTAATGCTACTTGGCCCAGGCCATTCTAATGCTTATATGTCATATTTTGTATCAAGCAGCAGTTACCAGCAGCTGATGCTAATAGTGGACGGGCCCTTCTCCCTCTGTTTTTTATGGCCTTCTGGCTGCTGTTATTGCGGACAGGACTCCCGCCAATCATTTTACCTGTTTTGGATTACTGGCCAATCAATAACCAGAAGTGCTATTCCTCACTGCTGGTTATAGCTCTAGTCCTCTAGTCTGTGTCCAGCTCTGCTACTGTTCTCTGCCTTGTGCATTTTTCTTGTGATCTCTGAGTGCAGAATGGGCAGACTGATCGCTGGCCATGCGTCAGAAAGAGAGAGTTGTGGCACAAGTCCAGCCCCCCATTTAGACCCAGGACCGGTCTCCTTGCTATGGGGACCAAGTCGGTGTACTTTTGCCTTGACTTAATGGACGTTGGATGATGAAGAAATGCATTGTTGCCCTACCCACCTATATCTCCCTTTTGGGGTATTGTCTCCTATTCCACATCAACTTATGCTCACTGAGAACTCAAATATGCAGAATTTATTAACCTTTGAACTGTGAACTGTAAATCCATACGGAATTTGACAAAGGTGCAAGAGAGAGGGTTTTTATATAAGGTTTTATACTTCAAAGACGGTTTCAAATGTGGTTGAATAAAAAAAACATTACATTTTGTTGTATTTTTTTATTTATTATTTTTATGCATATTTCAAATATAAACAATGAAAACAGTTATAATCACTCAATTATAAACATTTCCAGAATTATTATTGATATGGAATATACAACAATTTTTTTCCTTAATTTTCAATTTTTCCAATCTCTCACTCGCTTTTGAAAATTGCTGAGTAATCTCAGCAAAGCACATTTCACATCATTATTCCGTAGACTGTAGATGAGAGGGTTAATCATGGGTATAACCACTGCATACAATCCTGTGAGCACTTGTTCTAGGACAAGGAAATATTCAACAGGTGGAAGCAAGTACACAGCCAGACCATTTATATAATACATAAGGATCACAGTGAGGTGCGATGAGCAGGTGGAGAAGGCTTTCTTCCTGCCGTCTGTTGATTTTATCTGCCAGATGACCTTGAGGATTTGTGAATATGATGTCATACTTAAAACAACCTGCAATACACCAAATATGAATAATTCCAAAGCAATAAATATATAGAAGTCTTCATTGTCACCACAGGAGATGTTAAACAGAGCTTTAAGATCACAGAAAAACTGATGGATTGTATGTGAGTTACAGAAGGACATGTGTGAAACAGGGATTAAAAACAAAAATGAATTGAAGCATCCTGATATCCAAGAGCCAAATACAAATAAGAGACAATGTTTTTTATTTAATATATGGTGATAGTGTAACGGGTTACATATAGCAACATATCGGTCATAGGCCATAATGAGTATTAGCAGAGCTTCCGTGGTGGCAATCATAGAATAGAAGCACATCTGAATGAAGCATTCTATGAAGGACACTGTATTGTCCCCAGATAGTAACATATACAGCAGGTTAGGAACAGTAGTAGTTGTATAACAGATATCTACTAAGGCCAGGTTACAGAGGAATAGATACATAGGGGTATGTAACTGATCATCAATATAGATCACTGCAATTACAATAGAATTAATGAGCACTCCAATCACATATAGAAAGAAGAATATATTTATGCTTAGCAATCTATAATCAGGTTTGCTGTAAAATGGTAACAGGTGGAATTCATTATTGAGAGATATGTTCTCCATGTTGCAACAAGGTTATTCTTATTATATAGATAGATAGATAGATAGATAGATAGATAGATAGATAGATAGATAGATAGATAGACAGACTTGCTCTTAACTTGCTCTTATGTCTGAAATTGTCTCAGGTTCCATAGAGCAGTCCGCAAAAACAAGCAAAGCAGAAATGCAGAAACATTCTGATCTGAAACACGGAATAAAAATAAGGGTAGTATATTTAGCAATAAAAATTATATATCTTTTTCCATTTTATTGGAAAAACAAGTTAATGCTTTTATGGTGCTTAATTTGTTAAATTTTAAGTCCATCTTATAATGTTTAATTAAGTTAACAGCACAGAGTATTGGATATATGTAACGCCTATGAAGCATTAGGAGGGAAAATAGTTTCAAAGGATAATAGTTAACAAACGTCATTAATATAACTATTTTGATGTTTAATGTGATGCTACTTAAGAGATATTAAGTATACACATTTGCAAATATCTGATAAGCCACCAGTCTCTTACAAAGTTTCTATGTTATGGTGGTTCGAATTCTAAAACAGTCCCTTTATTGGGTCATACAGTATATTATGGGTTTTTTTTTTTACTTGTGAGATAACTAAGCTAATAGACTTCTAAAGTCTCCAAAATAGCTGCTCTGGAACTGCACCCCCGCCAGCTACTGTCCCAGACATGCTTCCAAACACAAATGCACAAAATTGCAGTTGCTCAAATCAGTTTATAGCTTAATCTAAAGCAGGTAAATCCACACAGAAAGATGAGGAAGTGCCCAAGAACTCTTGCCATTAACCAGTAACATACTGAGCCATTCTATCATTAAAATAAAGAAAGATTCATCACATACATTTTCAAATATATGAAAAGGCACCAGGCACTTACAGGGATCCTCTGGTATGGTGGCCCTAGCTTTAAAACTCTCATTGTCCCTATATTGGGTCATATATCATGTATTTTTAAATTGGTAGCTAACTCACCTAGGGGGCTCCCCAAGGGCCAGGTTTACTAAGCTATATAAGAAAAGTGGAGAATGTTGCATAAGTAGCCAATCAGATTCTAACTGACATTTTCTAGTATGTCATAGGAAAGTGAGAGCTAGAATCTGATTGGTTGCTATGGATAACATCCTGATTTATCCTATTCTGCAGTTTAGTAAATCTAGCCCCAAGTCCCAAAAATATCTACTCTGGAACAGCACCTATTTAACTATATTGTAGCTTTGATATTTTATATAATCATTATAAAGGGTGTAACTAGAACTTTGTTGGCCCCACATCAAATTTTTATAAATATATATATATTTTCCATAGACATAGACTTGAACTTTCACCCTTAACTCTTAATTCTCTATTTTCTAATAATTGACAATAGAAACGAGCCGCACTGTAACTGAAGCTGGAAATCAGAGCCGCAGTGAGCCCGAAGACGGAGATCCCTCCGCCGTGCTGCTGGTCCTCGATACTGCAAGTTTGCTCAGGCAGCAGCCTGCCTATATCACTATAAAAACAGGACAAGAGCCTCTCTGATTTCAGCGCATAAATCGCATTTCCGTAGGCCTATCACGATTTAGAAGAGGTCTGCAGCAAGAGGAGCCCTATCAATGGCGCGGCAGCGGAGACCTCAGTGCGCAGATGCCTCCCTCCACAGCTGGCCTTCCGGCGTGCTGCAAACTGTCTGTGGAGGAGGACAGAGGCTGTACAGCTTATCTAGATGCTGCTTGCCTGTCATGCAGTATGACAGCAGGGGGGTACAGCGGGACCGCTGTGGAGCACCAGAACAGGTGAGGGAAGGAGTGAAGGGGCAGTTATCGGGGCAGGGCCTCTTCAGGGGGCAGGGCTTCTTCAGGCCCAACCCCCGCAACACACAGTGTAAAGCAGCCCCTGCTTACAGACAGAGCAGAGGAGCTATGTGTGTGTACACAGACAGGAGACAGCAGCAACTGTGCCTGTGCACTGATCAACTGTGCCTGTGTACCATGACTGTGTACAAGTTAAGTTGCTCAGCGCACACAGGTTCTCATGTTGTCAGGGATACTCAGCTTCTCTATGGAGACAATGGACTGCTTGTAACTTCATGCTGATTAATGTCCTGATGTTCCCATCACTGCTGCTGCCTGTGTGTGTGCGGATAGGAGGCAGCACAACCAGCACCACATCTTCATTCCCCATCCCGGATACTTATCCTTGGACAGCAGCTGTGGGGAGAGACAGTCCCCCTGCTGATCACTGTTCAAATCTCCTGCCCCCTGGCTCGTGCAGTGAATAAGTTATGATGTCACTCCTGGGGGTGGGAGCTTTCTCACACAGCCGTTCGGGGCTAGTAAATCTTTTGTTTTAGGTCTATGTCTAAACCCATATCCTCTCTAACTGGCCCCCCTTAACCCCAAAACATCCCCCAGCCCACTAAGAGGCGGCAGCATGGCTGACTTCTCCTCCAGCACACAGAGGAAAATCTCTGTGCGATAAAAGTCGCCAATGTTTCTCCTCTCAAGTGAAGCCCGTCTCACTGCACCCAGCAGAGGGCTCTCACTTCACATGCGCAACATTATGAAATGTCCTATCTCTAACTCTTTCCTAAATAGTAAAATAACTGTTATTTACTCTGAAATCTCACCCCTCAAAGGCACTCCCCTGGAACATTAGCTCCCTAACAAAAAAAACAGCTAGTGAAAAGACCCTTTCTACACTGAGTTATGCCTTCCCAATCAAATGTTAATGTAATATAGCTTTTGAAAACAGGAAGTAGAAAAAAGCGGCAACATTTTCCACTTTAATCTGTTTCAGTTTTGTCATTTTTTATTATTTCACTATAGATATGCACCAGGAGACAATTCTATACGGACTGGTGGAAATTTCATGTTAATGTGTTAAATACTTTATGAGCAACAGCCTCTCAAACACCATGCCCCCCCTCTCACCGAAAGTCAATGGCGGAATGCTGTTTATTATAAATAAAGAACAAGAATTAAACTAGCGCTGTAAATATTGCTGCAGCTTATCTTTGCCCAGGGGGAGGGGTTTCTACCAATCCCCTAATTAACAAAGTGGTAGGTAAAGATACTGGGTGAGACAAGCGCTGCAACTACTCCTGTGGGTGTTGGAAAAAAAGCTATCTGAACAATAATTCCTCAAAGTACGTGTAGGTCTGAAAAAACGCTCTCCACAATCCCTGAAGAAAAGGTTTCCCTTTAAAAACAATGGTAAAAGAAAGGGGGAGAAAGCGATTAAGAAAAACTTTGTAACAATTTATTGGATACAAATAAATAAATAAATGCAATAAAAACAGTCACGCATAGGAACTTCCCTTAAATAGAAAAGTCTCTTCAAGGGTCAACGAAGTGAAGGGTACTGGCTGGGCTAGATGTAACGGGAGTTCCGGAATCTCCTGTGCCGCCGTCCTCCTCACACTTTCAACCACTGAGATGCGAGCTGCTGTCGGTGCCGGCTTACGCGTTTCGGGTGCGGTCCACCCTTTCTCAAAGACCTACACGTACTTTGAGCAATTATTGTTCAGATAGCTTTTTTTCCAACACCCACAGGAGTAGTTGCAGCGCTTGTCTCACCCAGTATCTTTACCTTCCATGCTGTTTATTATAGTCAACCTTAATATTGCACTATGGTCAGACTATTTATCATTCAATTTTTTAAGAGCAAGTGCAGGTATAGTATAAAGAGCGGGGGTTGCCGGTGTGCATCCCGGCTTCCCCTTTACCCTGCCTTCTCAAAAGTGTATACACCGGCAACCCCACTCTTCATACTATACCTACACTTGCTCTTGAATTTATACTCATTGAAACATGTGGCTTTGTTCTATTTTTGCTACACATAGATTTTTCATGGACACTTAGTGGAGAATGGGCTCAGATAAACTCCTCTGATAGGGAAGAAGTTCCGCTGTGAGGTGGAAGACACTGGGACAGCTATCAGTTTTACACACCTAGATTAGGGAGCTACATTTGTCCCTTATATGTCTGGCATTTTGTTTCACCATTTGTAATTGTTGATCTGACACTATTTATTACTGAGCTAGATCTACTTTAAGATGATGGAGTGGTTTTCAGCTATTTATCTAAAAAATGACATATAGAAAATATACACATAGATGTCAGGAAAATTAGATAATGGAGGTACCTCTAATGACCCTCCATCTTAAGGATATATCTAACATATAATGTAGTGTGGATTGTATGTATAATAATGTAACTGAGATTTATATAATATAGTTGTGTGCATATTTAATTTGTCATGCATTTCCCTGCTGTGATATAAACATTTACTGCATCTTCGATCTAACGAGATCTTATAATATTAGAAACAAAAATTTGTAAAAAAAAATCCCCTTCTACATTGCATGTCTTTTTCATTGTGTGACATTGTGCAGTTAACACGTTCCGTTCAATAAGCCGATTTCAAGGGAAGTTATACCCTACACCTAATGAACCTGGTAAGGAAATATTCTAGGAATAAACAATATGATACTTCAATAAGTTACATGTGTTCCTTTGATACACGAAAATCTTAAATTTAAGAATACAGGCTTATACACATTGTAGGAGAGAAGTTGTGCCTACCTTATTAACAAACGAGAAACAATAAAAATGTACCCTTTCAGATTCACAAAGATTACCCAAAATGTACCAAATGCATAGACAGCATTACAACCACAGATCAAACACATACCAATGAGATAGATAGAAACAGAACACTGGGTAAAGGCAGATGTTATTTATGCTGTGTGACTCCCAATTGAATTTGTCATTATTGCTGTCATTGTTACTATGTGGAATAAAAATAATTATGGAATTGCCCATTGATTTCCCTGTTGGATTTTTATGTTAAAATCTGTACAATAAAAAAAAATCATTGTGTGAGAGGAAAACCAAATGCAGGAAATTCAGCAAAATTTAGAAATCTGGATTCTTGCCAAACCTAAATAAACAACACATATACTATATGGCATGTAACAAAACATAATCAAAATGAAGTTCTCCCCGACACGTCCCTGAAGTTGAAAGTTTTTTTTTCTATTAATTAGAAATATTAGTCTGCGATTAAACCCACCATTGGTGAAACCAGATACCGCTACAAAAATATCTCACAAAAAAACACATACTGAAATATCTCACACGTTAAACAACAAATACCAAGGTGCCTGAGAGGTTTTAAGACACCCTCTTCATGCAGAGTACCTATAGAGAGCTGACTTATGTACATTGCTTGCGTTAGTCAGCTCTCTTTCTAAGTTCTATATCCTGCCCAAGGACTGTCATAGGAACAAGAACTAGATAAGATTTTTTTGCCCTTATAAAACTTTTGATTGAACACAGACAATAGAAAATAGATACAGAAAAAATTGAGGTTGAGAAGGCTCAGAAAAATCTACTTAAATATAAGGATCGTCCACTTTGTAATGATAAGGATAGTGATTCGGATCCGCACTTAATAATGACGGCTGAATTCCACACTCTAGATGTGTGATTCGTCTGTCTGACTGAAAGGGTGCATGTCAGATGTTCCTTTACAGCTCTCCGTACGTACGGAACTTAGTTCCGTGTGTCTGGAGGTCTGTCTGACAGGATGGTGCATCCCCTCCGCCTTCCTAAACTCCGTAAACACTGGTGCGGTTGGTCCCGATAATATTGCTGAAGAGGGAGTTGCTGCTGTGATTGATAGAAGGTCCTTGCAACTGATTGGAAAATCATCGAGCTACGCTCATGGCCTGCGTATATGTAGGTAAGTTATTAAGTGTGATATAATTACAGGTAATTACAGAGACTTAGATGCTGTGGATACTACAGATCTTAATAATGGCATAGATCCAGACATAGGTACGAAAGGGGAATTACACACGCAGTGTGCGTAATTCACCCATCAGGAAACATGTGCGCATGCACACATCCCTTAACTTTATGTACGCCAGTCGGTACGCAAAGGGGCTGGATCCTAATTTACACTTGTCATATCTCCGCCATAGAGGCAGAGATAAACATTTAAGTAAGGGGCGGGGGAAGACCTAGTATGACTACGTCTGTGTCCGTAAGGCCTCAGACCTAGTCGTAAGATTTAAGGTAATCTGGACATGTAAGTGTCCAGGTTTACTACCGAGCTCAGGGGACGTGCATTCTCCACTACACAATCGTACTTACAGACCCACGCACCTAATAAATGCATGGATCTGGATCTGCACCAATATCATTACAGGTTACACCAATACCCGGCTACTATTGTCATAGTTGATTTTTTACTCTTAATTCATACAGTATATTAGCACCGAGTGCTTATCATTCAGACTTTGCTTCATTAATATTACATGTTGTATAACATCTGGATTTTAACCATTTGAATGATAAAAATTTAGATTTTTTTGTGAACTACATTTTTTTTGTGTGTTTATGATTTATTTCATTAACCCTTAGTGCCTGCTCTCTTCTTTTCCTTTTGTACTACTCATACCCCTTTACATCTCCGGGATCGAGGTTTCAGCGACCTGGGTTGAGATCTGATCTAAAAAAGTCCCAGGGGGCCTCTACCTCGGTCTAATGACCGTGATTCGGACCCATGAGAAAAGAAGGGTTTTTCCTGAGTCCAACCCAAGTATGAGGTCAGTATAAAAAATTAGACTTGGGTTTTTCAACCCAGGTCTTACCTAAACAAACCTTCATGCTATCAAGGCGGACCCAGGTCCCACAATTGCCTGGGTCAACTTTGTGGTGTGAAAAGGGATCATCCTAGGGTCTATGACTCTGGGATGATTTGCAAATTCCTGCGTTGTAAGACAGGGCAGAGATGTGAAAGGGGTGTAAATTATTAGTATTACTATTATAGTTTATTTATTAGGTGCCACAAGGTGTCTGCAGTGCTGTACAAAATACAACTAAATACAATACAGACATACAGGGTAGGGATGGACAGCATAGTATATATTAAATACAATATGACTATAAAAATATCACAAAAATACAATAGTGAAGTGGAGCAAGCACAGAATGCAAGGCAAAATGCGAGGTGTCATGCTTGAAAGATCAGGGAGCAGGGGACAGAGCGCTGTGAGAGGTTGAGAGGGAGCCACCAGGTGGGGATGGGGTAAAAGGGTATCAGAGGGGGACAAAAGGGCACGAAGTGGGGGGGGAGTGGTGGAGGAAGGAACAACACTAGGATAGGAGACCCTGCTCACGTGAGCTAACACACTATGTGGGAGGGAAGAACTTACAGAAGAAATAAGGATGGGGAAATGAAATGAGTTCTACTGTTAGGAAGCCCATGTTTAAAAAGGATATATTGCTATAACCTGTTAAGTTAAGTCAAATAACATTTGACACAATGTAATAGATCAGTTGTAAATTGGGATTTATAATGCAGCAACTGATTTGAAATCAAGGCATACGATACACAAACTAAAATGACAAAAAGGTTTAAGGTTAAATGAAACAATAAAAAAAGAATTGCTCAGAAACCTTGTTAATAGAATTAAAGTTTAGAAGTATTTTTCTGCATGCAGAAATAAAATCTTTTCATCAGTGCTGTTTTAACTTCTTTATTCCGTAGACAATAAATTAAAGGGTTAATCATGGGTGTAACAACTGCATACAGTACGGCAAAGATTGGTTCTAGAACATTGGAATATTCTGATGGTGGCATCATGTACACTGATAATATAGTTGTATAGTAAATAATGATTATAGTGACATGGGATGAGCAGGTGGAGAAGGCTTTTCTTCTTCCATGTTTAGATTTGATCCGCAAAATTACCCTGATAATGTTTATATAAGATGTCAAACTAAACATGGCCGGGATTAACCCTAATATTAATATTTCCAGGTAGATGACAATATAAAAGTCTTCAGTGCCAGCACAAGTGATATTAATCAAAGCTTTCATGTCACAGAAAAACTGATGGATGACATTTGAATGACAGAAGGACATATGTGACACCGAGATTGTAAACACCAATGAATTTAAACATCCTATTATCCAAGTGGTAGCTGTGAATAGGATACATTTTGTTCTGTTTAAGATATTGTGATAATTTAATGGATTACAAATTGCAACATATCGGTCATAGGCCATTAGGAATATTAGAATATCCTCTGCTGTGGCAACTAACACATAAAAGTACATCTGTGTGAAGCATTGTATGAAGGACATGGTGTTATCTCCAGATAGTAACATGTACAGCATTTTTGGGACAATTGTGGTTGTATAACTCATATCTACTAAGGCCAGGTTACAGAGGAATAGATACATGGGGGTGTGTAACTGATCATCAATATAGATCACTGTGATTATAATAGAATTACTCAGTACTCCAAATACATATAGGAAGAAAAAAAGTGGAAAAACTCTGGAAGTGGAATTTAAATAAAATAATACCAAATAGAACTCATTATTGTATGTCTGGTTCTCCATGTCATAACCAAGTGACTTGTTGAAGAATGTGGATTAGTAGTGTCCACCGCCAGTCAGTTACACTGTGGCGACCTTGAATCTGTTAGAGTATAATGGTCAGTGTAGTGAAAATGAGGTATTCCCATAGTTGATTTGGTGAAGATATAACACAGACATGACAATGGACATAGTGCATAGATCTAACATTTGAAAATGCTGTTTGTTAAGAGTTTCTTTTATCCAGAGTCAAAAACCTAAAACCCCAAAACATCATTATTTTTGCAAATTTGAAAGCATGAGATAAAGGGGTGTAGCTCTTCAATCAGAAAAGCTTCTTTGTGACAAAACACTTTCTGACAGTAAAATGGCAATGGGGGTGTCCTTGCAAGACATCTCCATAAGGTAACCATTGTGACAGAGCCTGGTGGATTTGCAAAAAATGCCAATGGTGACAGGTAAATTAACCATCCCCGTACCCTAGCCCTTACCTTAACCCCTACCTTCCCATTCTAGCAGCCAAACCATAATCCTAACTGTCTTGCAGCCTAATCCTACCCTTCCGCTTGTAGAAGCCTAACCTTAACCCTCTCTGTCCTGCAGCCTAATCCTAATATTCCCTTTTTAAACTCCTAATCTTAACCCTCCCTGTTCCTCAGCCTAACCTGAAACCTCCATATCCCACAGCGTTACCCTAAGCTAACTGCAACTGATACCAGGTAATTGTCAAAAAAAAAAAAAGAGACATTCAACAATGACCCCATCCCAGTAGGAAATTGTCTGCACTAATACTATTTTGAACACTGATACAATCTTAATACAGCTGTCAGCTGTATGAGTGTCTGAAATCAGCCATTCTAACTGGCAACTGCAACCCGGGATCAATGCATAAATGTAACTGCGGCTCTGGATCTCAAGGCAAGTGTGGAAGGTTGCATACGGACACAGTACTACTTCTCACCTACTATCCCTTCCCCAATGATCCAAACATAAGTGCAGAATACTGCGCTTTGTTCAAACATTTCAGTAACAATGCGATTGCACTAATAACATATGGCTGGACCCAAACAAATTCCACAAACAGCTTGCAGAAATTGGGTGTTTTTTTTGACACTACGCATGCACGCAAGAGATGTTATGCTGCCGATCTCCTATCTTAAGGAACTCTGGTAGGAGCTTTGAAATCTGTTGGACTTACATTTACATGCATAATCCGTGGAGATTGCATGCAAATAAGGGTTCAGAAAAAATGTGAAAATACTCAAAGTTAACTCAAGCGCTGGAGGTTGTTGGGGAAATAAACCAGAGAGTGGCATTAAAGGTTCAGTTAAAAGTTAAATTTATAATGTTTCAAAATAAAAAAGCAGGATTGTTTAAAAAACTAACAAAAGAGGCTTGCTGCCTCTGTGTGCTGAATCCGTAAGAGAAAATTAGGGTAGAATTGGTAATGTTCAAATAGCGTTGTTCAAATAGTGTTTTAGAGTAAAAGAACAGCACACTGTCTCTGAAAGCAGTGTCCGTGATAGATATGTCCGTAATAGATGCCTCGTTGCTATGTTTACTGATGGCACCTTGTTCCCATGTAGAAGCCAATGCTTCCCGGGTATTTAAGCAGAGATGTCCGTATTCAAAGAAGAGAGTAGGTAATTGGGGTCCGAAAACCCAACGCATTTCAGCCATTACAGGTCTTTATCAAGGATAAACGGACACTGCTTTCAGAGGCAGTGTGCTGTTATTTTACTCTAAAACACTATTTGAACAAAGCTATTTGAACATTACCAATTCTACCCTAATTTTCTCTTACGGATTCAGCACACAGAGGCAGCAAGCCTTTTTATTTCTTTTTTTAAACGATCCTGCTTTTTTATTTTGAAACATAATAAATTGATCTTTTAACTGAACCTTTAACGCCACACTCTGGCTTTTTTTTCCCCTAATAACCTCTAGTGTTTGAGTTACCTTATTTTCAAATTTTTTCTGTACTCGTCATTTATTGGCTTTGGTGGATCCTTTGAAAATACTATAAACAGCACAAGCAGCTTTTTCCCTATCTGCGCCTAGCACCATACAAAAGAAAACATGTATCGGCATATGCAAATGAGGGTTGATGGGTCGGTGGTAGCCACTTCCACATAGATCTGTTTTCAGATCCATGCAGAAAACTTAAGGTTGGGCTGTGGACGTGTAAGTTGTCCAAAGTCCACACGAAAGAGGGGAGTAACATGGGAGATCACTTCCATCTCACGTCCAGACTTTCAGACCACGAGCAAGGTCTGGATCAGGTCCTGGAAATTAAACTAGCTTCAAAAGGGTAGAGCCAGACTTAAGTGCTTGTTACGTTTTATTGCGCAGCATATTTACACTAGCGTAATTTCTATGTACTCCCCTCGCTCATACATACTTTGGACGTTTTCCGCTTGCCAAACCCTACATTAACTTTTCAAAGTGTAACTACTGACGTACATATGGAATTTACGTATGTGACGGCCAAACCCAGCCCATACTGTCCAATTTAAAGGCCTCCCTCCGCCTCCAAAGCGTAATTACAGGTGTCATATGGCTGTCACGCCCCTTTGTTCATAGTTACACTGTTGATACGTGGCTGGTACGTATGTTCAGAGTTACGTGGCTTAACATCTGCCGTGTGCATGCGCAGTAAATACTAATGGACGATTTTACGTCAGCTAGCATAAAATCGCTGGCGTAGTTTAGGATCTGGCCCAAAATTATTAAAAAATTTATGTTTAATTTTTTGGGCAGTGTGTAGGCAGCATTTCCACACCTTTCGCATTGTATTTGGAAGATTAAATAGGTTAAGCAATGGTCTGAAATAGGATGTGGAAAGTCAGCTGTCAGCAGCTTCCTAGAGTTGGACTTGACATTTGTATGTTCAAATGTTTAATGATAAACTGTGCATACATACAGATCACAGAATCATAGAATGTGACGGCAGATAAGAACCACTTTGCACATTTGTTCTGCCCTTTCCAACCACCCCCGACCAATTTTCCTGTGATACAACCTTTCCTCAAACTGCCCCTGAACCGACCACCCTCAAGTTATTATACAGAGAACACTTATCACTCAATAACCCCTCTTGAGCCTCAATCTCTATTATACACATATACTAGGGTTACATTTGTAAGCAATGAATGAACATACCAGTTTATGGCATAAAAATGAAAATGAAACTCTTGAAGGAAACCCACGCAGACAAGGGGAGAACATGCAAACTCCACAGAGATATTGTACCATTCTGTATTCAGGTTTGGATCCCATTAAATTGCTTGAGGATGCCCTTACTGTACATTAACTTCATCACTACACCCCTTCCCTTCCATGAAATGATCTTCTAAATACAAGGAGTCAAACTGGTGCATGTACATTTTTCTGGGGATTTGCAGTGGAAAAGAATGCAGAGACAATACACCATTAGTCGTATGTTTAGGTCTGGATCAGACTCTGTGTTCTTTAAAAAAAAAATGAACAAAGCCTGTTTCATATCTTTAAATTGGAAATCCCCATTTCTTCTTCTGCAGTAGTTGTCTCAGTATTAAATTTTATGTTTTCTTCCTATAGCTGGTCCATATATACTGAGATATTAAACTTGCAGAGTAGGAATTAAGAATAGTGCTTTAATATGGATAAGGAGGTACACACATATAATCATGAAAAAATAAATATATTAATTAGATTTTGAAGTCTATCAATATGCAAATTTGTTTAATATTTTTATTTTAAAATAATAAAACATTGCAAAGAATGAACTGGAGTTGGTTGAATAAAAAAAAATCTAAGAAAAATTGAAGTATTGAATTTTTTTTATTTTAAAATAATTTCTAATATTGAAAATAATATTTATTTTACTGCAGTAAGTATACATATTGAGCTAAACATTTGTGTAGTTTTATTTAAATGTAATTATAGTTCTAAAAATTATTAATAATAATAATCCATTTGCTGTAATTCAATAATTACTTAATATCACAAATAAAATCTCCATTGTTTACACCTTTGCTACACTTAAAGATTCAAGTGAAATAAAATCAGTGTTTTCTTCTGCTGCTGTTTCAAAAATAATAATCAAAATGTTCACATAGCCCACCATAATCAATAATCAGTCACAAAATAAATATATTGTTATATTGCGGTTAGAGCAAAACTTACCTTTAGATTGTCATTAAACATAACAATGAAAAGGGATGATTTATTTATACTCTACATTGTGGATCCAGTGTTATTGCTAATTAAAATTCACCAATGAATTGTGCCCTTAGTTGTTCATTATATTATTTGCAGAGATATTTTTAATTTATTATTTAATTTAAAAAATATTTTTTTTTTGTTTTTATGTAACATTGTAATTTTTATTTCGCAATAGCATATATTATATATTTTGTCACTTATGTTCTCATATAATAATATATTTGAAATATAATAATAATAATAATAATAATAATAATAATAATAATAATTTCTGTTATATTTTGGTGACATAGTATTGTGTTAGTTGGTAAGTAAATTTAAATGTATAAGATCCAATTTCTTTCTTAAAAATTGGAACAATCACCAACTTTGACTGTTTTTTTTATTGTTTTACTTGCTAAATCTATTTTATTAATTTTAACGTAATAAAAAATTAAATACACAAAAGGTCAACTTTTAAAAAATGTACCAGTTATTGTTAATCAACCAATTTTGAGTTTATAACAGCTTAAGTTCATCCTCAAGAAAAAGGTTTGGATAGATCTACTAACATTTGCCTGTGCTATGGAAACATTTGTACATTTGTATGAGATTCATACACCCATGAGCGAATTTGTTGTCAAACTAAAACATGCAGAAATTGCACCAAAAGACTGGTCCAGCGCTCCATACCATACATTTTATAACACTTTGTGTCAACACATACATAAAAAAGGAGGTTTAGTTCAACATATAGCCATATTGGGTTAAACTCCCCTGCCCAGCATTAATGTACCTCCTGTAGGTGAGTCCCTATCCCTTTGCTATATGTGTACTCAGGAGGTCTGTATTAAGATATTAAGACACTCCTGCCTTTTGAAAGTGTGCAGCGGCCATATCGGGGAGGGGTCAGGCTCCCAAATTAAACTAACAGTAACAAGAAAACACACAAAGCCGCGCTTCAATTCAAATATATTAAATGTGTGCAAGTGTATATATAAATGGAGAGGTGAAGCCTATATATATATATATATATATATATATATACTCTGCACATCTGAACTTCTCATTTTATTTTGATTTTTTGTTTTTTAATTTTAAATTAAACCTAACAATAGTTGCATTTTATTTATACTTGAGCAATTTTTGATTACTACAAGTTCCCACTATAAAAACACATTTTCTGTGCTAGGTCTTAGTTTGCCCTGCCCCCAGTAATAAAGAGCTATGCCCCAAACACAAACTTTGATTTGAGTAAAAACTTTTTTTTCTTTAATCCATACAGACAACCAACAGTGTGACCGCAACGCATTGCTGACATTATTTATCATGTATTTTTTATTTACAGGGTTTTATATAGCGCCATCAGCCTATGTAGCGCTTTATAAAGAATATTTAACATTACATCAGTCCCCGCCCCAGTGGAGCTACATCCTCAGGGCCATATCCTGACTCTCGCTTGCTTTACATGCATGCGGGGGACCATAGTTATGCAGACGTGGTATGGACCTTCACCGCCCCTGACCCCTCATTTTAATGACTATCCCCGCCTGTATGGAGGGTATATGGCCATTGTAAATGAAGCGTCGGCCCATTCTGCGTACTTACTAACGTACATAAATTAGTTACATACGTCAGTAGGTACTTAAGAGGAACATCTGGCGCGCGCATGTGCAGATGTTCCGAGACAGGGAACTTACGCAAATTACTTGTATAAGTCCCCTGTCAAACTTAGGTGAGGATCTGGGCCTAAGTTCCCTACCACAGAAACACACACTCACAGACACTTACACAC
>WWET01002909.1:28565-40031 GCA_011038615.1 Limnodynastes dumerilii | reverse complement strand
TCCTGCTGTGCACAGATATTATTATAGGTTATGTAACTATGATACTCTTTTATTTATTTATCCACCATTAATGCAAACACAATTACTTTATTATAACAATAATTTCATTACAACATTATAATACGCTGTAAAAAACAAAAGGTGTGTGAGAGAGTGTAAGTGTGTGCACTGCTTTATTGAGCATTTTTTTTGGCCAGAAAAAATATAAAATAACACATTACAGGAGAGAAAGGGATGGATTCAGGCTAGTATGTATGACAGACAATGCAGCATAACTGCCCAAAACAAATGCACACAATTGTGGTGAGGCAGACCTGACTGCAACTCACTGTGTCCAGAGAGGAATTCAGTGCGAGGGTAGTGGTGTGTTCCTGTAAGAGAGCCCACATGTGAGTGTGCACAATTATTGGCTCATTATTTTCACCAACCATCAGGCAATCGAAGTCAAGGAAGCTGACGTCGGCCAGAGCTCCACAGTTTATATCAGACCATTACTTTCGTTTTTAACCTTCCAAATGCAATGTTACAGGTATGGAAATAGTACTTATGTATTAAACAACATATGCTTTATATTATAAATAGTTTTTTTTAATTAACTTTATTAAATTTTTTATGTTTAAATGATTAAAACAGTTGAATTGGCAATGATTCCCTCACATGGGGCCTGATCCAGACCTACGTCCGCTGTCCTTTATACGGCGCCCATATGCGTAAAAACAGCATTTCTGCTGTTCTGCGCATGTGCCGGGCAGATGTTGCCTGGCGTAATCCATGGCTCTGTGTGCCGTGGATTTTGCGGGGCGGGAAGCTCCGTAACTACAGCATAGTGGGGGAGGGAGGGTAATTAAGAAGGGAGGGCTGGGTTTGACAGATTACGCTCCTGTGTGAGCTTAGTTACACACAGTTACGCCGGCTGAAATTAGGGTAGCCTGCAGCTGGCGTAACTGTGTGTAACTACGCTCACACAGTGGGAGTGACAGGGGGAGTGCACCAGAGCTACGCTGGCCGTACTTGCGGACAGCAGGTCAGCGTAGATCTGGATCAGGCTCATAAAGCATAAGCACTGTTTCCATATACAGAACAGTGTTGTACCATACACTTAAGCTGGGATAATTGAGGACAGAGAAGGTGCCTGCATTGTGCTTGGTGGCTATATGTCTATACATAATCTGCTGCACTTGTGTACAGAACCAAAACTGCAGTGACATTTATGTCTAGATCTTACATTAACTGGGGTTTCACAAAACACTGGATGCAATCAGGCCCTAGTATTGTAGTATTTAAGTTGTATTGTATTGTTTGTTGTAACTAACCATGACCTTCTACCTTTAAATTAAAATTCAGAGAAATTCAAACATTTGCAAATATATGATAAGCCATCAGCAACTTACATTATACATTATACAGATATATGATAAGCCACCAGCCACTTACATTATACATCATACTGATATATGATAAGCCACCAGCTACTTACATTATACATTAGCCAGATATATGATAAGCCACCAGCCACTTACATTAGACATAATACTGATATATGATCAGCCACCAGCCACTTACATTATACAGATATATGATCAGCAACCAGCCACTTACATTATACATTATACAGATATATGATAAGTCACCATTATATATATTATACAGATATATGATAAGCCACCAGCCACTTACATCATACATTATACATTATACAGATATATGATAAACAAAATTGGTGTTGACCAAGTAGAGGGGGATCATGGATTGACAGAGTTTACGGTAGAAGATGAGATACAGTTAAAAACAATAAATACAAAAGCATCCCACACTAACTATTTTAAACTTAAATTACAGTGATCTCATGGCTTGCTCCTCACCTATCCAGGCTACATATGGGGTCTTCCCTACTCTGATTTTCAGAAAAAGCAAACTGCAACAGGCTGTATTGGAGTCCAAGTAAAAAGTCTTTGGTAAACGATGGAGACTCCCATAAGACAATGGGATTATTCTGGTCCACGATTATTGTCTATGGGTGGTCAGTATATTTCAAGTATCTTTTTCACAATCGTGTGATGTATCTTAATTTAAAGTAACTTTATTACTATATTGTTTTCATGAAATTTATTAAAGACTGAAAAATATTTCAATCTTCATGTGCCTTTGGGGATTGATCCTGAATTTTGTATGAGAAGTGTGCTTTTAGAAAATAGTTTGCTCTCAGTGTCACGCCTATATGGTTGCTATTTTTTATTGTCACAGTTATAAACAAAGAAAAAGGTCATTTTCTATGAACCAACCATAGCCCATGCCCGGCTTTTCTTGAAATGTGTGCATGGATTTGAGCAGGCTCGGTCACAGAAATCTTGGGGCCCTATACACATGTTTTTGGGGGCCACCCTCCTTCCTTAATAGTATCTGCAGCAGTGGCTTGCAGGGACCCCACAGAACCTTGGAGCCCATCAAAGCTGTCCCCCTTATTCCCCCATGTCGCCAGGCCTGGATTTGAGATATGGTAGTGGCTAAAGGAACGTATTCAGACTTATTAACCATTCGAAACATATGCCTGCGTAAGGATTTTTTGCGCGGCAGATGATACGCACTGGTTCTCACTACGTACTATACTCCATATGTGGAAGAATACGTAATGTGGGTGGGGCAGGCATTTAAATTGTTCGGTATGGGTGTGGTTAGGCACTTCCACACGTAGGTCCGCACAACGATATACACAGAGAAGTTAAGGTAGGTTCTACAGACACTGTAATCAGCTAAATTTTGTTCGTTAGAGGGGAGCATCATGGGAGTGAACTTGCCACACAATAAAATATTGTACTAACAACAATGTTTATTAACAGAGTCCCCTGAAGATGAAATGTGGAACCAGACGTATGTTAAAGAATTTTACTTGGTGCCATTTTCTGCCAAATCTGAATATTTCTCATTAATTTTTGGTGTGTTTTTCCTACTTTATATATTTGGATTGTTCATCAACTCCATTATAATTACAGTGATCTACTGTGATGGCCAGTTACACACCCCCATGTATCTATTTCTCTGTAACCTGGCCTTAGTAGATATCTGTTATACAACAAACACTGTTCCTAAACTGCTCTACATGTTATTATCCGGAGATATCACAGTGTCCTTTATACAATGCTTCACACAATTGTTCTTCTATGGTCTGGCTGGTTCCACAGAGGACCTTCTCATATTCATTATGGCCTATGACCGATATGTTGCTATCTGTCATCCGTTACACTATCACAGTATCTTGAATAGGAAAAATTGCCTCTTAATTTCATCAGCAGCTTGGATGATAGGATGTATTAATGCATTTGTAATAACCATTCCAGTGACACACATGTCCTTCTGTCATTCAAAAACCCTACATCACTTTTACTGTGATCTTAAAGCTCTCATTAACATCTCCTGTGCTGGTACTGAAGACTTCTATATTGTTGTCTATCTAGAATTTCTGGTGTTGGGATTTTTTCCAGGTGTATTCAGTTTGACATCTTATATAAAAATCATCAAGGTCATCTTGCAGATAAAATCTAATGATGGCAGAAGAAAAGCCTTCTCCACCTGCTCATCCCACCTCTCTACTCTCAGTATTTATTATATCATGTGTTTGTCTGTGTATATGATGCCACCATCACAATACTCCAATGTCCTAGAACCATTATTCACTGTACTGTACTCAGTTGTTACACCCATGATCAACCCTTTAATCTATAGTCTACGGAACAAAGATGTGAAAAAGTCCCTCATAAAATTACTAAGCAATACATTTTATAGTAAACAAATTAGATTATATTGAAAAAGAAATGCTCTTTATAATATTTAGTAATAAGCCGTCCACGTTGAAATGGACAGACGTGCAGGTTAGCATTCCTGTCAAGCGGAGAACCATTGATCAGGCATACCTGTCGAGCACAGAATCATCAATCGACCATCCTCCTCAATCTTCCCTTCTGCAATCCAGAGATGTAGAGCTCACACCTGTTAATAGGTAAGTAGTGGGTGGGGGGGCATGTCCAGTTTTGGCAATCTAAGAGTATTTTATGTTATACACCTTTACTTTGTAACTTTAAGATACAAAAATATTCTCTTTAATTTTATAAACCATACTTCCTTTACATATTAACACAGGGCTTGACAAACCCCAAGTGCAGGGTTAACATGGCCACTAAATATCTGTACCTGGTGCTCTAGTAATTCTGGAGGAGCAATCATAGCTGTGAAGTTGGAAGAGAAGCTCCCAGCAGCTGATTAATGGTGGCATTGTTGTGTTAATAGCTTATGTAACACCAGTTTCAGTGCTTTCATCCCTTCCTGTTCTCTGAAAGTGCATTCACAGTATCTTGTAGACTAATCACATATTGACACATATTGACATTATCTAATCTTCAGTTGGCCATATCCAACTATATCCATTTATAAAGTTGCCATTTTGTATTTTATACATTGGTCTATTGTGGGATATATGAGAGTTTTGTTTTTATTGTATAATGTTTTATTTGTATATTTGTTTCTATTTCTGTTTATAGAATAAATTGGGTTTCGTCCCTGTACCACTCTTCATTTTTTTATATACAGTTGTGCTCAGTTAAACCTCTCTGAAAATCAGGGGAATCTCTGTGGGCCCACTTGCTGGGGAAAGTTGAATAGGGTTTCAGAAATCATTAAACCTTTGTTTACTTACCAATTAACAACTAATGTCTTCCTGCCAAAATCAGACAATAAATCTGAAGTCACCTATTGGGTGATGCAAAACGAAATGGTGACACAGGGTTTGTGCACTGCTTAGAAATGGAGAGATGCGGCAATAAGACAGTGCTGGGTTTCTAACCGCCAGATGAATGGTAACTGGAGATTCAGCACGGAAAACCATGCACCAATGAACTAGTGGTGTAAACAATGTTTTTGGCCAAGCAGAATACCAAGGAAGTTTCAGCACAGGGATAATACACCACTTGAAATGAATAATGTCTGCAAGCAATCCACAGGTCACTGGTTAAGTGATAGAAGTGCTCAGCACTGATCGTAACAGATGGAGAAAAGTTCAGATGTTTGTGCATGCCGACAGAGTTGGCGTGCGCTGCCGTGCTGGTGGAAGGTGGTAACGGCTCGTCTGTATGATGTATGATGAATGGTAATTGCTCGTCTGTATGATGTATGATGGATAAAGAAATGTAAAACTCAAATAGGAGCTGGAGACTTGGATGAATGATAAAGGCTTGAATGGATGATACCACACATTGTAATAAGTGATTATGGAAGACTTACGCGTTTCATCACCTCCTGTGATTTCCTCAGAGGGGTTACTTGCTAATGAGACACAAATACCCTTGCATAATATTTGATATTAACAATCACTATCAACAGCACTGCACCATTCTCTGTTATATGGGCTAATTGCCCTACACATCGCATTTTGACCATCAACAAACGGCCATCTTTTGTCCTATAATATAGGATAAAAAAAATTCTGATATACCTTCTCAGCATCTCTAACTGGTTGAATTTTTTTTTTCAAATTCTTTATTTATGAGCGAACAATAATAAGATAATACATTTTCCAGATAGCAAAAGAAACATCACTGTGCATATTACAGACATATTGCTTAGAATGTAGATGGTAGAGTTCTTTAAACATAATAATTGGTGTCAATAGGCAATTGTCAGGCTATCTGGAATAGCATAGAATTAAACACCAATAATTAGATTAACTTTCACATTTTCTTAAAGGTTATAAAGGAGGGATGGGTGATGCGTGTAAATGCATGTGTGAGTGTGGGTGTGTGTAAAGAGTGTAGGTGTGCATATGTGTGCATGGAGTTAATCCAGGCTTTGTAATCCAATGAACAATAGGCATTATACAGATTGTGGGATAAACAGTTATAAATGTGTTAATGTAAGGCAGGACTATTTAAGGGAGGTTGGTTGGGTGGGTCATTTAGATGCTGCACAGTTTGGTAATCTGGGCTCTCTTTATAGTCCAGCCAGTAAAACCATGTTGCCCAAAAGCCTTCATGCTTGTCCTCAGCCGCGGAGATAATATCTTCCATGGTCATATAATGATCAATGCGTTGGAACCATTCCCTTACTGTGGGAGGGGAGGGTGAGCACCAGTGGGTTGGGCGTGAAAATAGGGAATTCTTATATGTTTTTAATGATTGAGGAGGGAGGGAAAGAAGCCAGTAATTCAGGGGTCAAGGGAATTACTATCCCAGTTATTTTACAGGGGACAGAGAAGACAGATTGCCAGAAGGGTTGAAGGTGCATGCAGTCCCACCAGATGTGAATTAAAGTGTCTATCGCATTAGAACAACGCCAACATTGGGAGGGAAGAGGCAAAAATGTTGTGTAAGCGGTGGGGGACCACGTGCCAACGAGAGAGGATTTTATATTGTGTTTCGATAACGTTTAAACTCATTGAACAAAAATGGGTAGCTAGGAAAATTTTCTCCCAGTCCTCCTCTGTCAGCGGAGTGCTGAGGTCCCTTGTCCATGTGTCTGTACATATCTCTTTTTTACCCCTTTCACATCACCACCGGATTTTCTACCCAGGTTTTAACTGGGTGAAATGCCGGGTCAAAAAAAAGGTTTAAACTGGGAAAAAGACGGGAAAAAAAAAAAAAAAAAAAAAGGAGAAAAAAAAAGGAGACAGGTTGCATTTTTAAGTACTTGTGGGTCTCCTTTCTGGTCCGTCTGCCTGCAGTTCCACTATTCGCCACTATGATCTTAGTACATGCATGTCTCCTTTCTAGTCCGCCCACAAGTGGACCAGAAAGGGGACCTACATGTACTAAACTTATAGTGACAAATAGTGAAACTGCAGGCAGACGGACCAGAAAGGAGACCTATAAGTACTTAAATATGCAGCCTGTCTCCTCTCACTAAATGCGGCTCCCGGCTACAGATTTGCCTACTCTTGTCATAATAATAGTAAAGAAATCTGTCCAATCAGGTGTCTTTGAGAAGGACTTAGGTTGAAAAACAACCCTGGACCTTTCACATCGCCACCTTACCCGTGTGCAACCCGTGAAAAACCCTTCTTTTTGCCTGGGTCTGAATCCCGGCTCATTAGAGCCAGGTAGCTGAAAAAGGGACGTTTCACGTCACCAAATACCCGGGTTTTTGGTCAAATACCATGATGTGAAAGGGGTTTTAGTCTGTTACATAATATGGATTTCATAAATAAATTAAAAATTCCAAGATAAAAATATAAGACTACTACAAACTGCTTGCACAAGTACAATCATGCACGGGTGTAGTAGGTCACTGTAACATCTCTTGATTAGTGTGCTTACATATATTAAAACACAAGTCACATATTTAATGTGTTGTACTGTGTAGTTACACTGAGCTTTCCTTTACAGATGTCCCAAAAAATGAATGAATGTATATATATATTTTTTTTATAACTAAGGATACCACTTGACTTGTGGGAGAAAGAACATACAGAAGTCAGGATAAGTCCACGGCAGCCACGATCTAATTCCAGCTTCTCCACACTGATGCAAAACTCTGTCAAAAACTCCAAGCTGAGGCCGTTCACTGGAGGACTTTTCATTTTCATGACTGCCACCCCTGAGACACAGACAAAGCTGGATTATTGCTCCTTATCAGTAACATGAGATTTTAGCAGTGGCCTTTGATCAAAGAGCATAACGCTTTTCCTGGAAACCTAATCCAATATTCTGGCAACCTACTCTGTGGATTTTATTCAGTGATTACAGTGGCGTTAAACACTTATCTGTAGGAAGACAGATACAGGAGTGATGGACTGACATGAATTAAAATCCGTGCACGGTTCATATTTTGTGGCGCACTTTGGCAAAGCTGCATTTTACACTAATAAAGAAGAAACACCATCTATAATAACACACCGCCTTGCACGTTAAACAAGCGATACACGGTAAACAACTAGACCATCTATTTGGTGATGGGTTCCAAACTCCCTTTTTACCCATAAATCCTGTTTAGTTGAAGAAAGAGCTGGGTACACACTGGAGGGCTTGAAGATAATCGCAGAGATCATCAAACAGCTCCAACATCTTATCAATGTGTACTATCCCACAATGCTGCAGAATGGTCTAAAGCTGCATTGCATCATGGGAATCATTTCAGTGTATCCTGAATTGTGACTTACTACAGTAATAATATATTGTTACAAAATTCCAAGGGTGTACCCAGTTTAGCGGGTTAATATATATTCTGATTGCTTAACCTGAGTGCCAAATAGCTCTTTGTTATTGTGAAACTAGAAGTCCTATCCTGCTTTACGTCTATTCTTCCTACGTTTGCCTGGGATATCTTTTAAAAGTATACATTTAATAGTTCTTTTCCTTAAGAAAGCTTTTACATTTTAGAAAATAATAAAAAAAAAACAAAAAACATGTAACATTCTGTAGCACACAAATAGTTTACAGACTTCAGTCTAATGCGCGCATAGCAACATAATGTGTTTACAAATGTATAAATGACCACAGGCTCTGAATTAAGTAACCCAAAAATATGCAGAAAAACAGGAATCTCTCCTGTAATAGGCACTCAGCGATACCATGTGCTTAATAGTAACTGTCTGGCCTACACTGAACGTTTTTGTTTATTGCATTCGGTCTTGGTGCCCTGGATCTTGTGCACCCTTCTAAGAATGACATCTGAAGCATAAGGGCCATATAGACCTATGTAATAGGGGTGACAGCTTATGGCTCAAATTTGAAGGGGTGAATTTGGTTACAACTGGGGAAAGGGGGATCTTTTGTGTTGCTCTGGTGCTAAAACATCTAGTTCAATCTCTGTAAAGCACCAGGACAGGTCTGGCCAACCTGTGACCCTCCAGGTGTTATAAAACTACAAGTCCCAGCATATTTCAACTGCAAAAGAATAGCTGATCTCTGACAAAGCATGATGGGAATCGTAGTTTCACAACACCCAGAGAACCCCAGGTTGGCCTGGTCTGCACTAGGTAACATGCTAACCCTATCTAAAAAGATAAATACAAATTTGCACACAAAAAAACCAAAACGTTTAAAATTAATTTTTTTCTTTAACGTACCAGTAGGTTCATCCAATTCCACAAGAATCTTACTGTTACTGAATTGCCTGCGGCTATGATGGCACTGCCATCGTGCCAAACCACTGTGCCGCCCATACAACGAGCCTAGGAGATGCAACAAAAAATGCCCCACATTACATTGCAAACATTATAATAATAAAAAAAAATAAAAAAATTATGGACTAAATCCTGACCTAGGTACGACAGGGAACTCACAAGTCATTTGCGCAAGTCTCCGGTCTCGGAACATCTGTACACGTGCATGCCAGATGTTCCAACTGTGTACCTACTGACGTACGTAACCAAGTTAAGTACCTTGGTAAGTACGCCAAAGGGGCTGACCCTTCATTTATAATGGCTGTATCCTGGCCATACAGGTGGGGATAGCCAAGTGTCCCCGCTATGGCTGCGTAGTTACGGACCCCAGAACGCACGTAAAAGGTGCAGGGGTCAGGATCCGGTCCTATATACTTATTAATACTAAAACAAAATAACATTTTATTTCAAATAGATGTTGAAGCACTTTACCATTAAATACCCTACATTTCCATTCTACTCACAGAGGAAAGTTGTTTTTAATTTCTAAAACATAAATTACTTAATATGTGTAACCTATTAAGAAATAGTTGGATAGGTTATTGGCATATGTTACATTTAAAACTTCTGTGAATCTTACACGAATAGGCTGTGATAAGAATACTGGACTGGCTTTATTGTGATATATGGTCTGTTAGCTTTGTATGTAACTGAATAATACTAATAAAACAGGAATTAGTTTGTTAGTTAATTGTAAAGTGTTTTATTTTATATCTAATACCGAATAGTGAATTTGTTCCACGTGAAAGAAGTTCTAACACTCTCTCCTGGCATGCCAGGACTTGTAGTTCCACCAGTAAATTAGTTTAGTGTGGATGAACTACAGATACCAGCAAGCCATACAGTGAAGAGGAGAGACACAGATTAGGTTGACAGAACTGCCTCATTACTCATCCATTACAGTGGCACTATGGAGAAAAACTTCACATTATAAACTTTATAGAAAAGTGGCCATTATAGGCATCACACCAGTATAGTAATGGAAGCTTCATCGTGTTTAATCAGTGAAAGTGACTCTGGTGTTATACAAGTGAGTGCCCACTAGTGTCACACACGGGTTCTCCTCAGAGGGCACCCCTGTGTGTGTGCGTGTCACCTACGGGGCAATAGCGCCTGCACTGGGCGGGAAAGCGCTCAGAGGAGGAGGGAGGGGGCACAAGGAAGCGCTTTCGCGCCACTGGAGCGCGAAGTAACCAGCGCGGGCAGTGGCGGCGGTTTAGGGCGGGAACACACTCACGCACCTGATAGAAGCCGGGCGGGAGCCGAACTCCTCAGCACAGCCAGCGCCGCCATCTTGTGTGACCTTTAATGTGTTCTCAGGCAGCGGCGCAGTGGATGAACTGAGTGCTCTGTTACACGGATAGGCTGCCACCTGCCGGGGGAGAGAAATGGTAACCAGGGCATAGGTCTTGATAAAGACAGCTATTTATACAGGTGAAGCACGATCGATGACCAGGTTCCATTATATATAAGTACTGGAGTGTTTGTGGGGCTGTTTTTTTTCCCCTTACGTTGCTGAGGCAGGATAAAAGAATAAACATGAAAATTACTATTAACACTTAACCTAGCATTGGCCCATTATCTGTCCATCTCTGCAATGGCACTGAAGACATCATGTCAGTGTCAGTACATAGAACCACAAATGAGTCATGTGTCATGCAAAATCCTCCTACGTCTACATACATGACAAGCTGAGAGCTATCAGTCTGTACTTTTTATCCCTCCATAGAATTTTGAATAGTCCAGTATGATTTTTAGGAGTGCATAAGAAAAGTTATTAGGAACTCCCAGACACAGGGTGCCTTAGACCAGTGTTCCCCAATCTCATTCCTCAGGGACCCCTAACAGTCCATATTTTCTAGGTTTCCTTAAAGAATCACAAGTGATGTAATGAGCAGCACCTGTGGAGCTTTTAAAATGTGACAGTTAGTAATGAACACACCTGTGCTCCAGCAGTGACACCTGGAAAACATGCACTGTTAGTGGTCCCTGAGGACTGAGGTTGGGGAACACTGCGTTAGCACAACTATACTGTACATAGCCCCGCCCACTTACACCCAGAGTAATTGTCATTTGTCAGATCAAGTGATTTGCGTTTGGATTGAATTACATGGATCAGTGCTCCTCTGAGGATGAAAAGATTTCTCTTCATAAGATTTGTCCATAAAAAGATACAAAAAATAAAACAAATGAAAGCCGACAAAATTAATCAAAAGACAATTGTTAAGACAGTTTGAAAAATGTAAATACATTTCTCTCTCTCTTCCTCCCTCCCCGCAAGGCACCTCTGGATAAGAGTGCAAGCACAACTCAGCAACACT
>WWET01002908.1:191653-208474 GCA_011038615.1 Limnodynastes dumerilii | reverse complement strand
AGAGGTTCCTTCAGAGTCGGGGATAGGGTCTGGCTTTCCACAAGAAACATTAGATTAAGGCAACCCTGTAGGAAATTGGGTCCTCGTTACATTGGACCATTCCGTATCTCCAGGAAAATCAATCCGGTTGCTTTTAGACTAGATCTACCCCGCAACCTCAAGATTCCACCCACCTTCCATGTATCTCTTCTGAAGCCAGTCAAGACTTCTAGAAGGTTTCATAATAAACTTCCAGTCAAAACGTCCCTGGTACTCGTAGACAATCAAGAAGAATTTGAGGTAGAAGAAATTCTTGATTCCAAGAAGATCAGGAATCACATCCATTATCTGGTCCACTGGAAGGGATACGGTCTGGAGGAAAGATCTTGGATACCTGTTGGAGACCTTCACGCTGACAGATTAAAGAGAAGATTTCATGAAAGATTTCCTGAGAAACCCAGGCCTAGGGGTATCAAAACCCCTCGTTTAGGGGGGGGTACTGTTACAGCCGCCGTGTAACGGCAGGCTGTATCTCCTCTCTCCCCGCGCTTCTGCTTACCTTGGTGTCCCGCGGCGCGTCTAGGGGATACCCCAGCCGACAGCTAGCGTGGTTACAGCGTCCTGGTAACCACGCGCGCGCTGTCTGTAGTTGACGCGCGTCTTCCTTTCAGTCTTGTTATGCGTTCCCCTGTTGCCAGGAGAACGCCTCCATATGTAATTCCAGCCTATCACAGTCCTGCAGCCTCTTTATTAGATCTCTTAGGTCAGCAATCTGCGCCGGTTATAGAGTCTGTTTCAGCCCTGTGACCTGCTACTTACCTTGTGTGCCTAGGGCTTTCAGCCTAGTGAATTGATTAAAGTCTGACCCAATTACCTGCCTTTTTCCCTGCCTCAGTTTGCCCTGTGTATCCAGTCCTGGTTCTCACCCTTATTTGTGCCTACCTTCCCAGCAATACCTACCTTTACCTTGAGTGCATGTTAATGTTACCTCTTCGGAGGCACCGCTGTGTGAGTGCGGGCGTGCAAGTCCTCGTGCGTCTCGTCCAGTCCCGTGAACTATCTTCTGTCCCTCGTGCTGGGTTTTGTGTTGCTTGTAGTCCGTCGCAGTCCGGTCTCTTCCGGACTGGTTCTGTTCCCACTTACTCTGCTGCTCCTTTCCCGCTGTCTGGTTTACACTCCTGGGTTTGCCTTCTTTTCTACGAGCGCTGGTTCAACGGGGCCTGTCCAGGCTATTGGGCCATGGCCAATTCCATCCCCGCCATCAGGGGCCCTGGTGAAAACCCCCCGATAGTAGAGTCTCCGGGCTCCGGCAACCGTCTCGGTCACTACCTACCTCTCTTCAGTGGCCGCCCCGGTTCTCTCCGAGGTAAGCCCGAGGCGCCACTACACTCCGCTACATTCCCCACGACCACTCCGGTTCTTATTCAGGTAAACCCGGAGTGTCGTAACACATTCATTAGAAACATGCAACAGGTGTGGGTAGAACAAAGAGAAAGGCAAGATGCATAGGCTTTCAGTAAACCATGTGTATAACAACTTAAGAGTGGTTGAGGGCTACCTTAACTATTTGGGGGGATTGGTTGCTTCTGCAAGGCTAAATTGCATCCTCTATGTATGCATGTGGAACAATTTACGTGCCAATGCATGAATCAGTTGTTCAAGATTTCTATGTGTATATATGAGTTCTGCACATGCTCCGAATAACCGCTCGTAAAACTACTCCCGGATCTGATGAACGCTCTTAGTTGTGAATCAAGGCCCTGGTCCTTAGATACAAAGGATTCTTCCTATTTGGCTTCAATAATCAGCTCTGATCACTGCGAAAAATTGTTTCAAAGACAGGGATGGGAAAGACAGCTGCTTCAAACTGAAGAGTCGAGTGCCCCTAGAATCGTTTTGAGCTCAACATCAAATCTGTAGCCATAGAAATCTGAAAAAGGTAAAAGTTGTTTTTGATGCTCACACATGCCTGAGACCAAAAATATTACAGGTGCAAGAGAAGGATCTATGTAATCCAGTTACACGAGGCAAACAGAATAGCTGCGTCTTCAGATGACATAGGACCAAATACAGAGTTGGCGCTGTCTACTTTGATCGTGGAAAATGAATAGCAGTATGACAACTTGAAAATCTTTCCAGCCCAATTAAATGTGGTTTTTTTTGTTCTAAGAACAAAGATTGTCCATTAAGTATGCAAAGTACTAAGTGTAGAGAAATTACAATCTAAGCGGATTTCTACTGCTAAGTTTAGATGTGATGGTTGTTATTAGGGGTTGATTTAAATTTCTAGTTGCAGACAGTGAAACCCTACAATAATATGTTGTATATAATCTCCCCTTCTTACTCCCTATTACAAGCCTGTTCAACCTGTGACTCTCCAGTTTTGCAAGACTAAAAATCCCAGCATGCTCTTAATGCTTTCAGGATATCTGACAAAGTATACTGGGACTAGAACTTTCATAACACAAATATAATGGTGAACCATGACCCTTTTTTTCATCATGTTTCGTAACCGTGAAAACCTGTATTGATTTTACACAATATGGACCTGATCCAGACCCACGCTAATAATATTCCCTTGCGCGTAGCGTATTTACGTCAGCGTACCTATAAAGACCTCCCCTCGGTTGTCCGTATTTATGCCGTGTTACGCTGACCAAACCCTACTATAACTTTTCTGAGCGTAATGTAGCATGCATGCGTAGTTGCGACGCTTAGCACGCCCATACTGTATGATTTACATGCTGAACCCCGCCTCCAAAGCATAATTACGGGTGTCGTATGTCTGGCACGGTCCTTTGTCCGTAATTACGCTAGTGATCGTATGCTCGTAAGTACGGTAAGAATTTCTGGTTGTAACATCTTCCTCGCACATGCGCAGAACATGGAAAACAGCGTTTTTACAACTATGCCGAGCGTAAAAACGCAAGCAGGAGTAGGTCTGGATCTATGTTCCTGTACACACCCAGTGTGTATATTCATTCTCCCCATACATTGTCCATTCCCTGAATTATTTTTTTTTTTAATCATGGACACAGTTGATTGACGTTCCCCATATCTAATTAGCCCTGTATTATTTTTTACTTATAGAATTGCCAGCACAACCCCCAAATCTTTGTCCCCTCCATTCCTCCTCATATCATGACACTCTGAATTTATACTCCTTCATATCATGGCATTTTATTAACTAACTAATTTAATAACTGTGTGCTAACATTTCCCCATACTATGGCTTCTGTTTTATATGCCACACTCATATAATGCTCTATTATAATTAATCTGCCAAAACCAGGGCCCTACATTGACCACGTACTATGTGTACTGTAATCCCCCGCAGCCTCCATCATCCCCTTATACATTATACATGCCCACTTGCCCACTCACACACATTTTCTACACTCTGTAGGTAAGGGCTCACTTGTGAGAACACATCACAAGAGAACATTGGGCCATATGCAGAGCTCCGGCCACATTGCAAATGCAGTCGGAGTTTTTCCGATAGGTTCTACTGCGCATGCGCAGTAATTCTGTAACGTAATCTATGTTACTTGTTGCATCGTAGATTGCGTATACGCGGTCTTAAAGCTCTGCATATGGCCCATTATGTTTAGAAAACCCTGCATAGCATAGTATTATAGGGCAAACCCTTCATTGATAATATGAATTACCAACAGTAAAGACATATAGGCTATTTAATTCCAATAGGACATATACTGAAGTTTCAATTGTCAGGCGATTTTCATCATAAGGAATCCTCCCCACCAAAACCACGTATAAATAGAAAAATAAAAAGAGCATTTACCAATGCCACATGCCGCCACCTTACTTTTTGAACTCTTTTTGCTAACAGCAATGACGGTAGGCTCCCAGAGTGTAAGTCAATCATTGACAGCGGTGCCACGGAAACTGATGGTGAACAAATGTAATGGTATCAGTGCAGAAAAGATGAGAGTACCACGGACAGAGCATATCGCTCACCAGGCAGATTGCACAAAGTTTTAAAGGCTGAATTATCTTTCCTTAATAAAGTCATTTATTCTTACTACAACTTTTGACCATTTTTAAGATTGAGCAGCACAGGCTGGACCGAACCATGAGGCTTAAAGAATTGTTTGATAAAGAAAATCCTGTAGAGAAAGACAACACTGGTCCTTCTTATCAGCTACATCCAAAATCATTTTTTGATCCTATCTCCACAAATCCTTCATTGAATTGATATTCACGACTTAGTGTAAAAAAGGCTGCCACCCAAAAACCACAAGTAAGACACAACTAAATGAATTATAACATAATGACAGTCGTAATACTACCAGCAAACAAAGGGGGAGCTATTGTAATTCCAAATAAGTCTGATTCTGCACTGATATACATCAACAGTTGGCAGACACTCAAGTTTATTCAAAACTACAGAAGGACCCCACAACAGGATATCAAATTCAACTGGTATTACAAAGTGCAGTTGATGAAGGCAACCTTTCACCTGAAGCACGGGATGCTATGTGTGTCTCCCACCCCAAAATGTCCATTTTGTATACCCTCCCAAAAATATATGTCTTTAGCAAATCCACCAGGGAGGCCCATTATTTTGGCCAGGGGGTCGATGTTCCAACCCGTCCATCAATTTTTAGATACATTATTACAGCTTATGGTACAAGCACAAGACACATATTTGAAAGACACCACCCATCTGCTCAACATACTGCATTCATTTGAGGACATACCTGATCACTGTATAATGTGCACTATCGATGTAATAAGTCTCTATACCAATATCCCCTGCAAACAGGGTATTGCTGCTACTTTGGAACATATTACTAAGAGTCCTTGATATTGGGGTATGCCTATGGAGCTCTTGGAGACGTTACTGGAGAAGATACTTAAAAGAAACTTTTTCTTTTTTGATGGGGGCATTTACTTACAGATTCAGGGCAGTGTGATGGGGTCCAATGTGGGCCCATCATATGCGAATGCCTATATGTTCTCAGTTAAAGAAAACTGTTCCTTGATCATCCTGTGTTCAGCAAACACATCTTGTTATTGTAAGGGTAACACTCACGGAGCCGTGGAGTCTAACCAGATGCCAGGTGTTCACTGGAGCCCCTGATGGTGGGGACAGGCTTAGCTGCAGGCCAAAGGCAGGTTGCAGCCCCCCCGATGGTGAGACCCAGAGCCGTCATCAGAGGGTTAAAAGTAAAGAGCCACACCTGTGAGGGAGAGGATACACCTGACGGACTGTGGCAACAAACAAACAAACTGGGGCTAGTCAGGCACTCAGGGAGGGGATCCAACAAAGGAAAGAGAACCAAGCAAACAGGATGTAAAGGCTGGGAACAGAGGTAACGGAAGGGAGAACAGAGGAGAACAAGGGGTTAAGCCAGGTAAACCACAACAAGATAGGGGCAGAGAAAGAGAGCTGACAAAGAACTAGAAGAACTAGACAGAAGCAAGTCACAGAGGAATCTGGCACAAGAGCTGGGGCACACGAGAAATGCTATAACTAGAAGAACATAGCCAGAGAGAGATCCCTGCTGGCTATTTACAGGGAGGCTGGCAAATCAAGGAGCACTGACTGGACCAGCCCCGTGACCAAGGATTGGAGCATGTCCCGGCTGTAAGGCAATCAGCCGGGACAACAGACAGCTACTCGCAACCAAAGGCGTGAGAGGGGAGAGCGTTCTGGCTGCCTAGCAGCTAGCACATGTGGCCACAGCCACCAATGAATGCGAGGATCCTGGTTGCTAGGCAACAACTGGGATCACTCCGAGTCGCTGTGTGAGCGCGGCGGCTCGTAACAGTTATATAAACACTTCATAGATGACATTTTGAAGTTCTGGACGGAGTCAGCTTCAGAAGTTGATGACAGGATGACTCTAGTTGCACCCCAAAGATCCAACAATCAAATTTATAATGCTTAAGAGTGATATTTAAGTTCACTATCTTGATGATTTGATTTCCAAACAAGACCTCATCATTTCTGCTACTATTTTTCCAAAACCAACTGACAAGAACACTTTGCTTCATGCATGTAGTCACCACCCTTCATCTCTCATCAAAGGATTGTCATATGCACAATTAATTTGTGCCAAGAGGCTATACAGTGAACACCCAAATGAATGAAATTATTGACCAAATTGCACATAGGGACTATAGCCCTGAAGTTTTACGTTTGGCTAAACAAAATTTGGCGGAGGTGAAGATAGAAGATATACTCCAGAGTAAACCAACAAACTCCTTTAATTACCAAATACGCTTGTTCACCAGGTTTAATCACATTGGGCTGGATCCAGACCTTATTAAGTGCATGAACTTAGTTACACCTGGGCTAAACCATGTTGATTTCAGGGGGAGTCAAGGTAATTGTATTCTTTGCATGCAGGGATATATCTTTGAATTGCTTACTGCACACAGATACTGACCAGCTTTACTATCACACTGTTATTTAGACATGGGATAGGAAACATCACCTTTCAACACTAACACTGTTTGCAACAGATGAAATATCACTCCCCTGAAATAAACATGGTTTAGCCCAGGTGTAACTAAGTTCATGCACTTAACAAGGTCTGGATCCAGCCCATTGTGAGCACTAGTTTGCCATCATTAAAATCTAAAAAAGTTTTGGCGAGCCACACTAGATGGAGAAACCTAAGAGATCTATTGTGCAGAAATGACATTAGAAGTGATTCCACTAGATCCTCCAATACTTACCTATCTAGGAAGCCTGGCTGCTACAGGTGCACCGGCTGCCTGACATGTACACAACTTAACACAGGACCAGTCTTTATTCATCCTGCTACAGTACTAAAAATCCCCATCAAATTTGATAACATGTACCACCCAATATGTTGTCTATGTCATCCAGTGCCCTTGTAAACTTTTATACATTGGCAAAATGCTTAGAAAATGAAAAGAATGCATAGCCCTTCACCGCTTACTGGTTAAAGCTTCTTTGGAGAGTAAACCAATGACTGAACAACCAGTGGCTAGATATTGGTCACTTAATAAATTGTGATGGACTGGCCTGGATCATGTTCCTAAGACTGTTTGTGAAGGAATATGAAAAATTTCAGGAGCGCTGTCTAAAGGATATAAATTTAATACATAAAAAGAAACAATATATGAATTACAATATAAACATCAATAAAATACATAAATATCTCAATAGCAACAGTGCAATATCATATCATAGAACATACAGCATTCAAAGTCTCTCCAAGAAAAATATTGCAAAGGCTACATATAAATAGCCCTGAGCTCGTATTGAATAGGTGGATCAATTAGTCCGCAAGTCTTATTTCAGTAACGATGAAAAACGATGACAGAAATTGTGGGGATCCACAATAATAAAAAAAAGAAAAAATTCTCAATGGCGCTAAAAATGGTTCAGTACAAAAATACTCCTAGGGGTGAGCAGCTAAAACCAGGAGAGAACCCACTCCCAATCATGAACAAGATAAAAAGAACGAAATAGCGCTCAAAACCTCTATAAATAATGATATTTATTCATAATCTAAATAAACTTTAAAATATTGAGTCCATCCTGAGTACAGCTGCAGATGAAAAATACTGTAGATCGTACAATATCCAATATAATAGGCAATACAGGACCATATAAAACAGCTCCACAGATATAGCTAAGATGTACAATGGCTATTATCGGGTACTGTAACAATATAGCCCCCAATGTAACAAAACCAGATTACAAATGTGGCAGTGAAAATACAAAACAATCATGGATCTAAAATGTCAGAAGAGGAGTATATCTCTTGTTGTTAATTTATAGGCCTCGTAGCCGTGAATATAGGAATATAGTAGAGTCCAATATAGACAAGGGGGTGCACACCCCAAATAGTCCCGAACACCAGAATACAGGTGATTCCTATAATAATGTCACAGGCCGATGGCATAGAAATATAAATCTTGAAATGAAAAGATGAAATTGAATTAACTTACAGAAAGTCTCTATTGACACTTTGTAGATGGTTCGAGGGGACCAGAGACTGTAGCTCCGATTGTGCCGTCCCGTCGGAGTGGATCTCCGGTGGTAATTTGGAGATGATTGTATGGAGGCAAATGTATAGCTCCGGCTACAGCGTCCCGTCGGCTGCACGTGTTAGCGGCGTCCCGCCAACACGTATGGCTAGTAACACTAACCCGACTCCCGCAGCTGGTAGTAATAACTGGGAGTTACCCAGTGATGGAAAAAGGGGGGGTATGTGGTAGCCGTCGGAATCCGGCCGGAGCAAATAATGGACACTCGTGATGTGTCCTGTATCTTACAGCAAGCAGAGAACTTGTGGATGGAACTCCAATTAAAAACAGCAAACAGCAAAGCTCTTACGCGTTTCTTCTCCGTCAAGGAGATTTCATCAGAGAGACAAGTAGCACACTGACAACCTGCCAGGGCTTTTATTTAGCTGTCAGCCAATCCTATGGCTTTTTCTTATTAACTGTTGATGTTCCATTGGCAGGGTGCCTATTGATCTCTTTAGACAGTTAGACAATTTAGACAATAGTACTAAAACACTCTATATATATATATATAAACCGAACCAGGTATATTGTAACAATTGCATATTCATACACAGTAGATATAATACAAGACATTCATAAGAACAGGTGTGTTGACATGTTTAAAAATAATTATTTACTGCAAACAAGGATATATAAAACTTAAAAATATGTATATATGAAGATAAAGCATAATCAACTAAATATATATAAATAATCTATAAAAAAATTTACATATATATAATAAAATTAAAAATGCATAACCTCATATATAACTATGGAAAAAAATGGAAATATAACATGTTGGAGACCCATTTTATAGTGAGAAAGTATCATTCTCTTAACATAGTTAAACTTATTTATAATTATTATATGTTTATATAGCGGGTTTTCCCCGCACAACTAGATAAAAATATATTATTCCATCACAGCAAGAAGCAAGAGGATTGTATAAATTAATAAATCTCATAAAAAACTGATACCAACTATATAATAGACAGACACTATCCTCAAAAGGAGACTCAAAATAAATTGACTAATGGACATAGGGAGGATCTGGTAGAAAGTATGTTAAGGAGATAAGAGGGGGACTACTTCCACTTACTAGTACAGATCTAATATGTACATCCCTATAGAGAAATCAGACAGAGGGGAAGAAAAATATATATATATACACCAAAACCACACCCTATGAGAAACAATTCAACTCTATGCAGTCATTGAGGCCCACTGGATACATGGTATTTAACCTAAATATCCAGTAGGCCTCTCTCCTGCACAGTTTAGCAAACCTATCTCCCTCTCGACTAGTACTAGGAATCCATTCAATACCTTTGATTTTTAATACATTTATGTCCCCATTGTGACACAAATTAACATGTTTAGAGAGTGGATGGAGACAGTTCTTTTTCACAATATTCCGTCTATGTTCATAGAATCTTATTGCTAATTGTCTCGTGGTCCGTCCAATATAATGGACTCCACAGACACAAGAAATCTGATAAATTACAAATGACGTTTTACAATTAATAAAACTATTTATATTAAATGTTTCCTTCCCATTAGAAGATTCAAACTGTTTACTTTTGTTGTCACAAAAAATACAGGTTGAACATCTGTTCTGGCCACAGCGAAAGAAGCCATTAGGTCTAGTCCGGATCCATGTGGAGTCACCCACTGGACCTTTTATTCTATTTGTTAAATGGCTGTGAACAACAAAATCCTTAATACTCTTGGCTTTTTTAAAAATTATTCGTGGGGTATTATCCATACAAGTTTTCAAATGGTTATCAAGCGTTAGTATAGGGTAATTCCTTTTTATTATTCGTTTTATTTCTCCTGCATAGGAGTTGTATTGAGTAATAAAAATGGGATTATCCCTATTGAACTCCTTCCTTTGTCTTATCCCTTTCTTGGGTTCAAGTAGGTCTGCTCTATTGTAATTACATGCCTCTCTATATGCCCTGTCAATAACCGACAGGGGATACCCCTGTGTTATAAAGGACTCTCTCAAGGGATCACATTGTTGTTCAAAAAGCTCAAGAGTGCTACAGTTTCTTCTTACTCTAATAAATTGGCTTTTGGGTATTCCCTCCAGCCAACCTTTATTATGGCAACTCTTAAAATTCAAATAATGATACGTGTCCACTTCCTTTTGGTACACACCAGTCTGCAGAGCATCCCCCTCCCCAGTCACTGTGACTAAAACATCCAAAAAACTAATACTATGATTACTAACCGTGTGGGTGAATTTTAGACCATACTCATTACTATTGATAGATGTGACAAATTGAGTGATAGAGTTAATATCCCCCTTCCAAATAAAGAAAAGATCATCAATAAATCTGCCATATAGCACCAGGTTCGCCCCAAATGGACCATTCCAGATATACTTATCTTCGAAATGGCCCATGTATAAGTTGGCATATCCACAATAATAGTTTGCTTTCTAAGAGATACACTCTAATTTAAAGTAGAGCAATATGACTTCAGCAAAAAATTCTAACAGCACACTATCAGTCAACTGGCACCTGAGATAGGTTGAGATCGTTAGTTCTGCCACTTCAGGTTTAGTTGTTGATAAATGACATTAATAACCACAGGGAATCCTGGATGAGAGCCAAGCTTAAATCCAAAGTTGGACAATGATAAATTTAGTTGGTACTATAAATAGTAATCATAAAACTTTCAATGAAGAGGCAAAGCTGCTGCGGCATTAGCGTGAACCTTGAATGCTCCAACACAAGATAGTCCTCCGGATATGTGTACACTCTTCTACAGATGAAATATGGAGTTGAGTACCTTAGTTGACATATGTAATGGCTCCCAGTAATTACTGTCAGCAATAGTGACCCTCTGTATAGGGAAGACTAACCTTCTCTGGTATTAGCATGAGCTCAAAGCACTCCAACGCCGTGTTCTTCTCCGGATCATTGCAGACTCTTCCATAGATGTAATCGTGATATTTTCATGGAGGAGACAGGGAGAATGATCTCCTGGGACAAGAAAGCAGATGGATCTTTAAATTAAACACCTAAGCTCCGCAGGGCTGAATGAAACTTTACCTCTGAACTGTTTTTATAATTCATTATAGTGTATCTTGCATGAAACTTAATTTATATGTATTCTTTTGGGTGCTTTTAATTTTGTGCAATGAGTGATCTTGGGCCTGATCCAGAGCTACGTTTGCATTACGTTTCCGAGCGTAGCGTATTTACACTGGCGTAATTACTATGCACTCCCTTCGGCCGTACGTAGTTTAGTTTACACTTTCCAATCCCTCCCTTAACTTTTCCAAGCGTAACTCCTGTCGGCCATAATGGCTGCACGTATTTACGTTGCTAAGCACGCCCACACTGTACGATTTAAATGCCTCACCCCGCCTCCAGAGCATAATTACGGTTGTCGTATATCTGGCATGCCCCTGCGTACGTAGTTACATTGCGGTTACATGACTGGCCCTTACGCTTTGAATTACATGGCGTAACATCCGCCGTGCACATGCGCAGTAAGTACTAATGGACGCTTTTACACTAGCGGCTAGCGTATAAACATGAGCGTACGTAGTATTGGATCTACCCCCTTGTTTCTAGATGACCAATGTATCACCCTATTTTGTTTTAAGTTACGCCGTTCTATCTGCTAGACTTTTTTTGCCAGTTGATACTTTGTGCAATCTGCCTGGGGAGCGATATGCTCTGTCTGTGGTACTCTTGTTCTAAGCATTGCCTCTCATTAATCTTCTGTGCTCTGATGCCATTACATTTGTTTACATTTGCTGTGGTGTCGCTGCTGATGATTGACTTGAACTCTGGGAGCCAAGCTTCATGGCTGTTAGCAACCAGACAGAATACTCCCCTGTAATGAGTTTCGGTTTTGAGGCTGGATGGCGGCGTGTGACAGTGGTGAGTGCTATGTTTATTTTTTTATTTTATATGTGGTATTGGTGGTGGTGGTGGTGGTGGTGGGGGTGGGGGTTGTTATTGTTCTAATCCTGATGAACATTGCCTAACAACTGAAATATTGCTATATGCCCTATTGGAAATAAATAGACTGATAGGCACTTTTCAATCGATATTGTAAAACTAGTGAGTAACTTCATTTGCCTATTCTGCTATTGCTCTTGAACGATTTGAAGAGCACCACAAGCAGTATAATTTACACAGAGAGGTGTGACAGTTTCTTCTTCTTCTTCTAATTATATATACAGTGCATCCGGAAAGTATTCACAGCGCTTCACTTTTTCCACATTTTGTTATGTTACAGCCTTATTCCTAAATGAAATAAATTATTTTTTTCTCTCAAAATTCTACGCACAATACCCCATAACGACAACGTGAAAAAGTTTTTGGGAGAATTTAGCAAATTTACTAAAAATCGAAAACTAAGAAATCACATGTACATAAGTATTCACAGCCTTTGCCATGTAGCTCAAAATTGAGCTCAGGTACATCCTGGTTCCACTGATCATCCTTGAGATGTTCCTACAGCTTAATTGGAGTCCACCTGTGGTAAATTCTGTTGATTGGACATGATTTGGAAAGGCACACACCTGTCTATATAAGGTCCCATACTTGACAGCGCATGTCAGAGCAAAAACCAAGCATGAAGTCAAAGGAATTGTCTGTAGACCTCAGAGACAGGATTGTCTCGAGGCACAGAAAAAGGGTACAGAAAAATATCTGCTGCTTTGAAGGTCCCAATGAGCACAGTGAACTCCATCATCCGTAAATAGAAGAAGTTCAGAACCACCAGAACTCTTCCTAGAGCTGGCCGGACGTCTAAACTGAGCGATCGGGGGAGAAGGGTCCTAGTAAGGGAGGTGATCAAGAACCTGAAGGTCACTCTGTCAGAGCTACGTATTCCTCTATGGAGAGAGGAGAACCTTCCAGAAGGACAACCATCTCCTCAGCAATCCACCAATCAGGCCTGTATGGTTGAGTGGCCAGACGGAAGCCACTCCTTAGTAAAAAGTACATGGCATAAACAGTCACTTGCCATGTGGATAAGGGCCAATGTCCTCAATGTCTACTCTGATTCGGGCAACTGGCTCAAAAGAATGTTTCTGCATACTCAACCAGATGAGTGAATGCTTCATGAGTTCATGCAGGATGTTCATGCAGTTGTGCAGGATGGTGACTTGGGGGTAGATCCAGAACTACGTGTGTGCGTACGTATATTAGCGGTGCGTATTTTCGTACACGTAAGTTCGCTACACTCCCCTCGGCACACCCCTTGCACGGACGTATTTTGTCAAAATACGCTACCCAAAACCTACATTAACTTTTCCAAACGTAACAGCATACGTCCGCGAACGGACGTACTGACTACGTGAACGTACGCAGCTTAGCATGCCCATACTGTACACTTTAAATACCCCCCCGCCTACTTCACGTAAAACGCACGTATAGTTGACAAACGTAAAATTGGCACGCCCACCGGTAAGTATTTACGTGACACATACGTGAAGTTCCCATACGTTCACAATTACGCTACGTGCATGTGCGTATTTTCTATGGTGCGCATGCGCAGTGCGTTCTAAACTGCGAATTTACGTCTCCGCCACGCGTAAATTCGCGTAGAAGCGTAGTTCTGGATCTACCCCTTGGTCCTAAGTCCACATATATTACTGTGTTTTATCATTTTTATGTGTTTGCATCTAAGGATGCTAAATTCAAGCTTGGTTAAGCCTTACCTGAGTATTCCCTACCTAGCAAATGCTTTTATGTATAGATAGTTCATTAACCACCTGAATGGACAAAAGAGAAAAGAACTTTTTGATACTTGCTGGTAAATCTCTTCCTCTGAGTCCATCTGGGGAACACTGTGTTCCCTCCATCACACCCACCTGTTAAGGTTCTTGGGAGCATGTGTTATGTTCCATCCTTGTTAGAAGCTTTAGTTTTCTTGCGCCTAGGTTCCCATTTTTCTATTGGCTTTTAAGATGTGCAGCAGGGGTTGCAGAGTGGAGGAGCTTTACATGAAGAGAAAGGGTTGCAGAGTAGCTTTACATTAGGTAAACTTGTTAATTGTTTAAATGCCTAATCCTACCAGGTTTCAAGCATTCCCATAATCCAGTGTCTCCCAGATGGATTTAGAGAAAGAGATTTACTGATACGTACAAAATCCTCTTTTTTAGTATTGTAGTTTAAGCAGACTCATTTTTAAACTATATTTCTAGTCATCAAAAGGTTAAATTGCTTTGAAAAGGATTGGGATAAAAATATTTGCATTTTAATAATCATTCTCTTATGACTTAGGATACTGCAGGGGATTGGTTATTAATAATTGGAATCGGAGCTAGTGCCCCTAATACTAATATCAGCCATTCCATTTAATTAAAATGATCTCAGAGATTCTGTCCATATTTATTTAGCTATTGTACCGTTAAAGTAATTAAACTGATACTGATACATAATTTAATATATTTAAATGATACATTTATTTTAATAAATCTAAGTTACAATCTATTCATATAATATATTGCTGTTCCATTTTCCAGCCATCCAATTACCGCACTGGCTCTTCTATTACATTCATCAGAATAGCAGAGATAGGGGACAATATCTCTGATATAAGGATATTGTTCATGTGACAGGCGGCAGCCACTTAATAGAGCTGTTTGGCTGAGCAAAGCACCCTCTCACGTAGCTCTCTCTCAGAAACTAATAATGCATTTTGCCAAGGTGAGATATTATCTTTTAATGAATGACAGTGAAAGTTGCATTCTGCTTGATGGCAGACTGCACAGATCTCTATTAAATCACCTTATACTTACTAAGTATGTACTATAAAGCCTTCTGTAGGATAGGAGACGAAGATTTGGTTTAATATGACCACTAGATCAGCTTAAAAAATATGAAGCTAAATATGAGGATTTATGCTCATGCTTTTTATTTGAGTTGCTTGTTGTACCCAGACAGATATATAGGGCCTGATAATAATCTAATAACGTTCTCCCACCTGATATCCACATGCCTATTTTCCACACATTTCCATTCAGATGGATGCAGAACCATGTAATGATTTTAAGATAAGTGTCCTAAACTCATCCAGCACTGAGAGGAGAGTGACAGGGGGTGTTCACTCCCCTCTCATTTTTTTTTAACTTACAGACCTCCATGCATGCGGAAAACGCACAGAGGTCCAGGATCAGGTCCATATGAGTTTTATATACACACACAGAATGGACAAATGAAATGTGAGCATAGGAGGACCCATAATGTCCTTTGGTCACAGAAAAAGCCTGGTATGCTATTCCTTACAGTTCAGTCAGCCTGCCAGATGAATTCTGGAGGAGGCCCTCTTTGACACTAATAACCAACTCATCTGTATATGAACATTTACTTATAGAGTGCCATGCTTTTTGTGAAGCAGTGCGTATTAAACAAAAGTTGTACTCCATTGATTTTTTGTGACGTGTGTATTCTCATTTTACTCTATAAATTCTAAATTCTATGCAGCCAATTGACCTGAACTGCTCATTATAAATCTTTTCCCTGTCTCTTACTTACAATATTGTGCAATTAAAAGCCCTTAATGAGTGGAGGCAAGACAAAGTGAGATTCTGATCCTAATAATGGATTTCCAGAGATTAGATCAAGACCAGAGTGTCCACACTATTGATTGAGTTATTTCTAGTTAATTAGACTCCTTGTTATCTTGACCATTATTTTTATGCGTCAAAAGTGAATCAATCTATACAGAATTTATGACCCTCTGGACACTTATATTGCCCTTATTTATGCAGTCCTCGGTGTTGGAAAGAATAGAAAGAGAATGGATTTGCCATTGGCTTTACTGAAAACTTCCATTTGCGTCAGTGCTTCCATTGGTTAAAGTAACCATTGGTAACTCACTTGTGTGGCTGAAACCCAATAACCTGCTTACAATTTTTAACAACTTACAGGTGTATTTTATTATAAATATTATTAATATCAAAACAAAATACAGTACAGACATACAGGGCAGAAACTAAACAGCAGAGTACAAATAAAAATAAGAGCAGAGACTACAAGGTAAAATATAAGCTATCAAGCAGGATCAGAAGAGGAAGATGGGGAGAGAGGTGCAGTGAGAGGTGGAATGGGTGATTGAGAAAGAAGCCACAAAGGGGAGGGGCTAAAAGGTTGCCGAAGGGCACAAGAGGGTTAAGGAGGAGACTACACTAGATATGAGGACTCTGGTCAAGTGAGCTAACATTCTGGACCTGATTCATGGTTGATTTGGGAGTAAAGGCAAAACAGGAGCAAGTGTACAGCTTGGCTAAAGCATTTTGCTAAATAAGGGGCGCTAATTGAATTTAATTATTTTGTATCTATAAAATAGAGTTTAGCTTCGAAACTTCACCTCTCAATTCTAAATGTGCTTTCACTATTTAAATATGCCTCCGCTTGCAGTTCAGCATGGACTACCCCCTCAGAGTTTTATACGCAAGCGGAATACACAAGCGTTGTACGCCCTTTTCAGAGTTGTGTGTTTCCTCAAAACATGCATGTCATGACATGTCACCCCACAGCTGGATCGTATGCTTGTTTAACACACACACACACACACACACACACACACACACACACACAACACACACACACACACACACACACACACACACACACACACACCTTATTTCACTCAGGTACATTAGAAGTTGGTAATTATTATTATCATTGTCCTAAACTGAAGATAATTCCAACTTTTCTTTATTTCTTATGTATATGACTATTTGCGTTATACACTTTATACTTTAGATATGTAGGGAGAGAGACATTTTTACTGTGCTGACAGGTTAGTGTGGAGGGAGAGGATTATTTACATGACACAAACCACTCGTGT
>WWET01002908.1:171562-183964 GCA_011038615.1 Limnodynastes dumerilii | reverse complement strand
TTCACTGTATTTATATTTATCATCTTCTACTATTCAGTTTTGTTTATGAAGCCTGTTATAACTACACAGAAAAAAATTGCTCCTGTGGTATTTAATAAACCAACAAGTTGATATAAGCATCTTTTCTCACTCATTATTGTGGTGTAACACCCATGCATCAATTGATGTTGCTACTCTGCTACACTGCTAATAATTGTAGGTTCAACCTCTCATCCATATTTATAAATAGGAGTAGTCATTGTTACACTAACCTTATTACATAAAAGGAAGGATTATTATTTACGTGAGAGGTTGTCACACATATATATTATATACATATTTATATTTATCAATGGAAAAGTCTGTAATTCCTTATTGCTCAATGTAATAAAGATAGGTTGCTTCTGGTGCTCTCAAAAGATAGTCAAAAGGCGTCATGCCAGAAGACTTTACAATGACTAATTTTGATTGTGAAACCACCAATGTTTCAATCGTTCAGGTTAAACATACATACATGCATGTATGTATAATGTATAGACAGTATAGTGTAATGGCACTTCTTATGGGCATGTATGCATGTATGTATAATGTATAGACAGTATAGTGTAATGGCACTTCTTATGGGCATGTATGTATGTATGTATGTATGCATGTATGTATAATGTATAGACAGTATAGTGTAATGGCACTTCTTATGGGCATGTATGTATGTTTAATATAGAGCAGGTGCTAGCAAGGCACCCCAGGATTCTTGCAATTAACCAGTAACTAACCATTACAGTCTATCTTTAAAATGAAAGTCAGAGAGATTCATTCCATACATTTGCAAATATATTTTGTACAATATGTTTGTTTTTAAGCATGTCTGGAATAGCAGCTGAGAGGGGGCGCTGTTTCAGAGAAGCTATTTGGGAGACTTGGGGACCTCTGCGGTGGGTAAGTTCTTAATATAAAAATGAACGAATTTCTCTGACTTTTATTTTAAAGATATAGGGCCGTTTTCACACAGAAGAGTGACTTAGGTGTGGACAGAACCGCACCTAACTCACCTGTCTTGCCCCTAACCTGCCGCCCGTTTTGAGGTACCTTATGGCACTTACCTTATCTTACTGTGCGTGGTTTCCTTCTTAAGAAGGAAACTATGCACGGACATTGCCTCTCCCCTCCCCCCTGCCCTCCCCAGCTATGTCATGGTTGGATATGGGTTCATTGCAAGAGTGCTGAGGTGCCTTTTTTCTATCTATCTATCTATCTATCTATCTATCTATCTATCTATCTATCTATCTATCTACATTTTTTAACAGTAATTAGTAAGTTACGTCAAAACAATAGTATTGGCAAGTTTATAACATTTTATATATTTTTTTAAATCAATGACATTGACTTGTACTTTTTTCTTTAGCTTGGCTGGATTCTTAGGCTTCCTGTGGTGCACTGGCTTGTAAAGCAATAACTGGGAAAAAGGCTGTGCTATGCTGGTGTGAAAAGTAATTACTCTGTCTGTCATTACCCAGCACACCACAAGAAGCTGTGATTGCACCGTGCTGGACTTACAAAAAGCTGCTGGGAGAGAAGTTTATCTTCTCTCAGCACTCTGTTATGGAGGTTTTTTGTGCGGTGATAGCTGTCTCCCATGCAAAGGTTAAATATAAAGGAAAGACAGATAGCATGTGGTCAGCGCTTATCATGCACTAAGGTTATTCTGCGGTCCTGTATGTGTAATTAGTATGTGCTGGTACATTTGTATGGTGAGAATTTTTATGATAGAAAGTTAGGAGAGTGAAAGCATTTTGCATATTTGTTGCTGTGTCTCAAAATATGTTAAAAGTAGTAACAATTTCACAAAATTTGGTCGTTTTGGTATGACTCCCCCTTTGCAGTTCTGCCCAGCAACTCGGTCACCGCGGTAGCGGCATCGCTATAGCTTGGTAGCAATTATCATGTGTTTTAGTGTCTGGAACCTGTCTGGGTGCCGTTAATGGTATATTGATGATGTGAGTCCCCCTGGCGTTCCTCAAAGTTCCATGTTCATTTTATTAATATACTGATGGGTTGTACTAATCTACGTTAGCAAAGGAAGCTCTGGCATGCCCTCACTGCTGGGTAACACAATTAGCGGTATTTTTTTTCCATTATTTGCGGTATTAAATGTAATTTATTCTTTATAGGGGGGCATTAAATGTTTAGGGGCATTAAATGTTTAGTATTTTGTTAGGGTAGGGGCCAGCCCTATATTTTATTTAGGTGCTAGCAGGGGTATGTATTTGTGTGGTGTTGTAATGGATGACAGGGCATGCTGGCACTTGTGGTTCTCCAAGCGCTAGCATACCCTGTCATCCTTGGGCATGCTGATGATTGTAGAACTACAAGCATCAGCATGCCCTATACGTGCAATTTTTTTTTTTTAGCTATCCGTCTCAAGAAACAGATTTGTTTACTGTTGCCATAGCAACAGTGGACAAATCTGAGCCAATCGGGAGGCAAAATGAAAGACCCGGGTTAAAAACTACCCTGGCGCTTTCACATTACCACCCTTCCTGGGTTGAACACGGAAAAAAAACCCTCTTTTTTCCCGTGTTTCGTTCCCGGGTTTGTTGACCCAAGTCTACCGGAAGTGGCACATTTGCTCAAAACCTGGGTTTTTGGTGGTGATGTGAAAGGGGTATTAGAGATAAACCAATGAATATAAATCATAATAAGGAGAAATATCAAGCTTACAACTGTAACAAACAGAACATAAATACAAGCCCCTATTAAAATATAATGCTGAAAAGTAAACAGTCCCAATATGTCAAAACATGTACGAATATCTTAAAGGGAAAGTCCACTAAGAATCCATAAGCCAACAGGGCACTACCTCCGAGACAGACTTATTAAAATGTAAACACTATAGCATGAGTCCTTAAAGAAAACAAGGCAAACCGCACATTTTGTGCAGGCCATGTGGGACTAGAGTCCTGAGAACATGGATCCATCTAGCTTCCAACCTGAGAAGATGTTGGTCTCCAACAGCTTCTCAGGTTGGAACCACTGTGTAGTTCATTAATTTTGTGTTGCATTAAGCACTATCCCTGTTTTCACTGATAGGCCTTTAGATCTATCGGGCTATCTGTGTTATTACAAATATTGGACCTGATCCAGACTTAATAACGGCATGTGGGGACACACTGTGTATGTGTATAGCAGATATTACTTTTTGTAAAGTAGCCAAGTTGTGGTTGTTTAAAGCAAAATGCTTGGCTACTGGTTGATCCAAACCCAAACCCTGCTGAGCGGTGAAGCGCCATACGCACCTTGAACTGGCGCTTCGTCTTGCCAACATATTGGAGTCCTTGCAGTCATCTGTAGTGGTCAATGTCTCAAAAGGGTGGACACTTCTTTTGATTGACAGCGCCTTGTCCTCTCTCCGATACCAACAATCTCAGTGGCGATATTTATAATGTGTAAGAGAAGATCTGCCTGCACCGGAGGAATCGTACACTAACTTGTTCTGTATCCCTGCTTCATACATAGGAGGAACTGTTAGTGTGTCTTAACGATACCAGCCCTGTGTCACTATCGCATAATGTGTAGGAACGTTGGAGATACATTCAGCACAGCCTGATATCGGCTGTGACTGCTTGTGACTTGTGACTGCTGCTGTTTGTTCTGATACTGTTTTGAGACTTATTAGTATACGGCATTGAAATCCTGAATATTTTGTTGCAATTTATTTATTGCTATTACTGCCAGTTGATACACCATTACTGCATCTTTTACACATATGTACGTTGTGTTCACACACTCCTGCACTGCTTAACCCATATGACCTTTTGTGAATTTATAACTATATAATGTGAGCTGATCAATAGAGTATCGTTAATCACAGACTGATCTGCAGAACTATTTTGAAGTTATAGGTGTGAGGGCTTAAATCAGAAAGACCATGACTTGTTGAAGACACTGCCAAAAGCTTCTTTAGAAAGTTAATAGTTTATTAACTAATATATTTATAGATACATTCTTTGAACATGTTCAATAATAATTTTTTTTCAAACAATATCTAAAAAGGAATAACAATAACAATAATAGATTGTAGAAAATTGGGCAATGGAGCACAGCTCTAAAATGTTAAAAAGTGGCCTTGTGTGTGTGAGACAGTTGTGTGGCACTACATGACTGGCATCCAATGGTGCTCCAGACTGTAATAAATGTATATTAGGAGGCTGAAGATGGTATTTTAGGGTCTGGAAATGCCACACAAAATATATCAATTATATTTGTAAAACAGTATAATGGGGAGGGGGCATTTGTTTTCAATTTGAACTGAGCTCAATCAATCCTAGTTAATCATATCTGATTTTTAATTTGTTATTCTGGTTAATATAGTATTTACCCTAGATTTACCCTCCATTACCAGAGGCCTTCTGGACCACAGGTTAAGATAACTTTCTTTTTTAGTGCAGTGCTCAGCACTACTATATTGTAATACATGGAATCTGAAACTGACATTTACATATTTCTGTTATTGCTTCTTATTATTCTTCCACTATTAATCTTTTTCTGTCTTATGATTAGGCTACACACACACTTTAAATCCCTAGCAGAGCATGTCACATTTATTTTATTGAGCCACTAAAATAAATATAAAATTGTGACTTGTCTAAATAAAATATTGAGTGCCGTGTTACAGATCTGACACAAAAGTGGCCTCATCTAGAGGTTGTGTTTGAAGGGGATCGGTGCCTCTATCTTGCATCAGAGGTTTAGAATGTTTGCTAATGAACAACATCTGAGAATATATGAACTACAAAGTGACAGCATTTGATGAATGATATTCACACCAAGAGCCAGCAAATAGATTTAACTCCATCTGTGAGAGTGCTGTGGAGACTGAGGGGATAAGTGACTGACTTTTCTACAGGAGTGTTGAGCATGGAGTACTTGATGAGACAAGTACAGATGGACATGTGTGGACTTGAAGAGGTGGTAGAACTAGAGGCTTTTTCCTTTCATATCTTATAATACTCTTGTACAGTTGCCAATATTAATATCCTGAAAGGAAATCAAATTCTCCAAAAGCTTAATTGGACAAATCTCCTTGTGAACATTTCAACATTTAATGTATTTCTACTTTTAACAGTGCTGGCCATGCTTGTTAGTGAATATTTCTCTGCTTGTGTTCTAAGAAAGACAAAAAGGCTCAGGACCCGCAAATAGGTTTGTGGACTTTTGTGAAACAACATAGGATTATATGCAACACATGATGGACTCTGGATGATGATGATGGGTAAGAGACTTTTATTGCTGCAGCAAAATGTCAGTTCAAATCCAGTTTCAATACTGGCAGAATGGGTGTGGGTACCCGGAAAGAACTGCCCTATTTCAACAGGCCCATTTTCTCCCAGCTAGTTTCGAACTGGCTGGGATTTTGATTGCATATGCCTCGATGAGGAATAGCAATCGATCCCCGGAGCACTGAACACAGTGCTCCGAAAGGTAAGGCTGTAAACTATCCCAGCCCTTCCCCTAATTCTAACCCTAACCCTCCCCTTCCATTACCCTAACCCACCATCTCCTGCAGCCTGACCCTAAATCTCCCTCCCCTGCAGCCTGACCCTAACTCTCCATCTCTTGCAGCCTGACCCTAACCCTCCCTCCCCTGCAGCCTGACCCTAACCCTCCCTCCCCTGCAGCCTGACCCTTACCCTCCCTCCCCTGCAGCCTGACCCTAACCCTCCCCTGCAGCCTGACCCTAACCCTCCCTTCCCTGCAGCTTGACCCTAACCCTGGAGAGGTTGCTCACATTTTCTGTGGTGCGGGTCCTGTGGTAGCGGCGGCATTTGCGAAACGGAATGGGTGATCGGCATACTCACACATTCTGAAAAAAAAATTCTAAACTGAAGGGGTATTCGAAATAGGGACATCCGAAAAAGAACTTTCGGATGTCCCTATTTCGGAAATCAGGCATTCTATGCTGGGACTGCAACCGTGCAGAACCATATATGATAAAAAACATTCACCTCATTCAAAACTTCAGTTGAATACTTTATAAATGATAAAAGTGTAAACCTTACTAGTGTAAATTTTACTGCCCATATGGGTAGCAAAGAGTCTCCCTTATTACAAGTCATTGGCGATAAGACCAGCGTCCTTAGAGGTGTAGAAAAAAATTGCACGTCCAAGGTATGAACTATTCACCATTGTTATTTATAATATTTAAAATAGTTAACACAGATTAAAAGGAATCTGAAAATTGGCAAGAAACAGCTTAATCATGGAGAGTTTGTACTCTGTTTCTGGGTATAATCTTTCTGACCTTGAATTTTAAACTATTTTGTATAGAAGCACTTTTACTTCAGATAATTGAACTATGATTTCATGGGAGAGGTTCAGTTATTGGCCATGTACATTTCAGTATGTAACAGATGGGAACTTGCACACTTATAGTTCATTTCACACCTAGGCATCTTGAATCTCCCTTAAAAGGCCAGTGAAGTACCCAAACCCTAGGTTGTTATTGAAGAAAGCCTGGATTTGGTTTTACTAATGTTCTATATCCTTCATATTCTCTATACAATTTCTTAATTATGTATTGCAATGATCGGAATAGAGTATTGTTTACAAGCCTAGTGCCAGAAGCAGTAAAGCAGGTGACTAGTAACCGGAATTTTCATGTTACCAACACTAGGCTTTACCAGGAAGTCACAGGGTATTTGGCACCAGGGCTGATTCCTTTAGGGGGTTGGACCCACAAAAATCCTTACTTGTACCCTCTTGGGTACAGCAGGCCTTAATGACAATAGCACCATGGCTCTTCCAGCAACCTGTGGGTGCTGGGTTGTGGTCTAATAATATTCAAATGAGGAGTGATATTAAAAGTAATAGGTAGAATCTAACTGGTTGCTACAGGCAACATCAGGGTTGCCGACTTTTTAGAGCTTCCCTCCGGGAGGACCCAGAGGGAAGCCACGGATTTCTGCAAGGGGACGGGGCTTAATGATGAGATTAATGCAAATCACGTCATTAAGCCCCGCCTCTGTCAATCACTCCTGTAATCTCTAGCGTTTCTGGGGAAGGACGCTAGGGATTAGTATAGTAATTGATGGCTTGGGGGGCTTGCGCGAGCTTTGCCAGTTCTCCCGGGATACCGGGAGACCTGCCCAAGTTTCGGGAGTCTCCCGGATATTCCAGGAGAGTCGGCAACATCTACAATTTTTCTCCACAGGAGCACCATTTAATACAACACTATATAAAAACATTATGTCACAACTATTTCCATGCAACACAAAATTCTTATTTATGGTCAGGATCTGGCCCTATATGATTAGTATCCTAACATGCCTGCCATATAAACCTACAAGGCATCCCATCCCCTTCTTTACACTTCTGTTCTAACACCCTTACTTAAATGCCATGTAGCTACATCTGTAGCCTACTAAAATAATACATTATACAACTGCAACACTCTCCCTTTGCTTGCTGCCTCAAACTACTCACTAATTGAAAATCACCGATTAGAACACCAAATTACTCATAATTGTCAAAACACACATTTCATGATTCTATAAGTAATTAACTCTTCTTATAATCACTGACCCACCTTTATCATCTCATTTAGAAATTGTTACATGAAAAAGAAATATCTCTTACTATTGTGTAAAAGAAGCTGCATTTTTTTTCCATTTTTCATAAAATCGTGACCTTAAAATGGTAGGAGGGGGAAGTAGCCAGGATCATACATTTGGACAAAGTGAGTTTGAATCAGCTCTGTGTAATGTAACCAGTTACCATAGCAACTAACAGCTTCTTCTAACCCCTAGAAAAATGTTTTGGTTTTATTTTTTTTACTGACAGTGTTATGAAATAAACACAGATGAATAGACTTACTGACAGAGATCTCCAGATTATCATCTATATAGCAAGCTGCTAAGGACAGATGCATGTTTAGATTGATTAGTGTTTATGGCATACACTTCTGTATAAATTATAAGCTGATCAAAATAGCTAGTTTGCACGACACAAGTATTTACTAGTTGTAATGTAATGCTCACATTAATAATGTACAATGCTGTGTGCAGTGATTGTAAGAAGAGATGCAGAAATGTATGCAAAATGTGATTATTCTGCTGGCTGAAAAATTCTATGCTTTCTGCTGGTGAAACTGTGACTAATTCATCTAACATCATTCAGTATTTATGTGACAAGCAGTCACACTGTAAGTAATACAAATAAAACAAGCACTGACTCTCCACTGCTGGAACTCAAGCTGTCTGCAGTTGCTTCTGATATAAAGCTTTGTTCCCGCTAGACTATTCTCCCACAGTGAGAGATCCAGGTGGAGGCGGAGTGAATCATTGCACACAGCAGTTTTTCTGTCATTTTCTCCTTTTTGTAGTTTTTTTTTTTTTCATTCAGTCTCTTTACTTACAGTCATTCTTTCATTGTTATATAGAGAAAATCATTTAAGTCACGGTAAGAACTAGAAATGGTTAGTACGCAACGACAAAGTATTTTTTACCTTGTAGATGGTGCTCTTTCATGTGCTACCCCCATACCCTGGCACTGCTCCATATCTTCCCTGCACTTTTGCACATTTCTACATATACATAATGACATTACTGTGTTTATTTATTATTTTATATAGGGACATCAAAATCCACAGATCTTGACCAGTGATGTTTAAGAACTCAGTCAGTCTACAGAAGATCTAAATTCTCTTCCTCACTCTATAAATAATCTACCAGTATGTTGTGCTTGTTCTGTGGGAAAGATCTAGGACATGTATGAAACTCCTTGCAAAAATGAGCAGAATAGAGAAATCCCACCTATATATTTGTGTGCAGGTATGTAGCTATGTGGTGAGGGCAGTGGGCCGTATTCTAGATCTCTTAACTATTGCATACTAGAGAATGTCATCTAGAATCTGATTGGTTGCTATAGGCAACATCTCCCCTTTTCCAAACCCCCAGCTTAGTAAATCTGATCCCAAATCTTCTTTGAAGATTTTTTATATTGATACAAAACTTGGATGGTAAAGTGGATCTACCACCAGATTCTGGTAGCCCTAGGGAACAAATGTTTCTTTAAGACCACGTATATACGCAATCTATGTTGCAAAAAGTAACATAGATAGCGTAACGAAATTGCGTAACGCATGCGCAGTAGTTCATATCGCTAAACTCCGGCCGCATATGCAATGCGGCCGGAGGTCTGAATACGGCCCAGTATGTCTAAAACAGCCCTAAAACAGAGTATAGATTGAGTAAAGTAAGTTTTATTTTTGGCACGCTTCTCCACCTTTTATCTCTTTGTTTCCTAGGGCTACCAGAAGCTGGTGGTAGATCCACTTTACCATCCAAGTTTTGTATCAATATAAAAAATCTTCAAAGAAGATTTGGGATCAGATTTACTAAGCTGGGGGATTGGAAAAGGGGAGATGTTGCCTATAGCAACCAATCAGAATCTAGATGACATTCTCTAGTATGCAATAGTTAAGAGATCTAGGCTGGTATGTACTCTTTGATTGGATACACAAGTAATAGATGGGGTCACAAGTTAACAATTTACATGGAGAAACTTCAGATGGCCAGCCTACCCTAACTATTCCAAGTCCAGTTAATGTAAAATGTTGAATTTATATGCATCAAGAGGGCATGCTTATACTCTACATACATTATAGTAAGCAAGCCCCACGTTCTCCTCCTTTTATATTGATCACCTTTTTGGTGGTCATTAAAATTGCTCTTTATTTATTATAGATGTCATTTGAAGGCTTTTTTTATTTTAAATTATCCATCATGATGTTGCTATAAAAATGTCTCTCTATAAACCTGTGTCAGCCCTCTGAGCGTGTTCCATACACACGGATGTCTGAAAGTCCGCATGTGAGGAGGACGTGTCGCTCCCCTCTCAGGTGCAGGCTATTAGCGATTTAGGCGTCCATAACCCTACCTTAAGTTCTCGTCACTGATCCGTATGGAAATACTTACTGCTGCCCACTGCCTCATCTGCATGCATATCCAGCCTCCCTTGCAGGGGTTTAGGCAAGGGTCTTAATGCGTCCCCACTAGGAACTACAAGGCACACCTCCTCTAGCATGCCACAGCCTTGTGCCCTTCTTTCCACTTACTAAATGTTGGAAGGTAAGATGTCCGTTACAGAAATCCCAACGTGTACCCAGTTTAAGGATATGAGAGAAGTGTGACCAATTTATATGGAATGTGCAGGTAAGTCAATAATTATATTTACATACATATATACAGATTTGTGAAATATTCTGGGCTGTGCGTATATTTAGGAAGGTTCCTAAATTCATTCTTTGTGAATCATTCTGGGCAATGCTTATATTTAGGAACATTCCTAAATTCTTTCTTAAGTGTAAATCGGGTCCATAGTTTCTCTTCAGGATATTAAAGCTTTAATTGTGAATTATTATTTTGGTATCAACAAAGTAGTTGTCCAATGTTGTCCAATGTGATCCAACACAAAAAAAGATTTATTCTGAAAGGGTGAGGCTTAATCCAAAAGTACTACTCACACCAACAGTGCACGCAAGACAATACTGACACACATTAATATAAAACATTCCTAAATTCTTTCTTAAGTGTAAATCGGGTCCATAGTTTCTCTTCAGGATATAAAAAAGCTTTAATTGTGAATTATTATTTTGGTATGAACAAAGTAGTTGTCCAATGTGATTCAACACAAAAAAGATTTATTCTGAAAGGGTGAGGCTTAATCCAAAAGTACTACTTACACCAACAGTGCACGCAAGACAATACTGACACACATCAATATAAAAGCTTTGCCTTCAGGGTCAGAGCATGGTCTTTTTAACAATCAAGATCATAATAATGGACCTGATTCAGACTTAAGAAGGAGCTGGAAATTAAGAGAGAAAAGTTACACCTGGGTTAAACCATGTTGATTTTAAGGGGAGTCAAGTTAATTTTATTATTTGCATGCAGGGATAGATCTTTGAATTGCTTACTGCACACAGATACTGACCAGCTTTACTATCACACTGTTATTTAGACTTGGGATAGGAAACACCACCTCTCAACTCTAATACTATTTGCAACAGATAAAATATGACTCCCCCGCAATCAACATGGTTTTGCCCAGATGTAACTTTCCTCTCCTAATTTCAAGCTCCTTCTTAAGTCTGAATCAGACCCAATGACATCACAGGTTAAAGGTCTTCTGTCATCTGGATAGGTAAATTTTTTCTTATACTAACTGATAGGTAGGGCAGTGACAGCACAGATCATACATGCAGGAATATTACTGTGTGACATAGGAGGGAATGAATCAAGCAGTCTGGAATTGAATCTTACCAAAAGATTCAATTCAAGCTGAGCCTGTTATCAGATTTTGACAACATGGGTAGATGATAAAGTTGAGCTCAGAACATATTGAGCCACAGCAGACATTTTATCTGATCAATCCCTGTCCTTTGCGGTAGTTCTTGATGGGTATAAGGAACTAGAAACATTAGGCTGAAAAACAGGATGCTGCAGGGTGGCCACTAGTGGCCGGAGGATGAAATACACATTTTAATAAACAGATAAATCTCTGAAAGGAATAGTGCTAACCCTAGAGGTGGAAGGGGGTTTCCAGTAGAGTGTGCCCCAAAAGCTATTATAAGAGCCATTCCATGGTGGATTACGGTTTCCTATTAATTAGTAGTGTTTATTTTTCTGGCCATATCTGATCCCCATTGCACAAAAGGACTTAACTGTCCACCATTATAAATCACCATATCAGCACTGACCAGTATTAATAGTTTTTATTAATAGTTTTTATTCATCGATTGTCTGATCTTGCAATGTATTTTTGTAATCAATGATTACTAGCATTTCTTTATATTTTTTTGTTATTCTTTTAAATAAATGGTAAAATACCGACCAGTGACGTCTGAATGGGGGGGGGGGCATCTCGATCCCCCCAAAATATCAAAGTGGCACCCAGGACTGTGGACAGGTTGAGGCAACAGGGACCCTTGTAAGCAGGGGGATGCAGCACCACGCCAATCATCCCACGCTATGAAAACTGCAGAGCTCAGTGTGACGCTGGCGCGACCTCAGGTTACGTCTGCGTCATCCAGAGCAGAGAGGGAGCACCACCGAGGAGCACAACAGGAGGAAGAAGGTAAGGTAAGTAAAGAAGGGGGATTATTGGGACTCTTGGAGGCTGAGAGGAGACATGAGGGGATTATTTGGAGGCTGGGGAGACATGAGGGGGATTATTGGGAGGCTAAAGATACATGAGGGGGATTATTGGGAGGCTGGAGAGACATGATGGGGTTATTGAAAGCTGGAGAGACATGAGGGGGATTATTGGAATCTGGGGAGACATAAGGGGGATTAGTGGAAGATGGGGAGACATGAGGGGGATTATTGGAAACTGGGGAGAGATGAGGGGGATTATTTGGAGGCTGAG
>WWET01002908.1:133469-150165 GCA_011038615.1 Limnodynastes dumerilii | reverse complement strand
TTTTTTTATAACATTATTTGGGGGTATTAAATGTAATTTATTATTTTTAGGGGGGCATGAAATGTTTAGTATTTTTTTTTAGGTTAGGGGCCGGTCCTATATTTTATTTAGGTGCTGAGAGGGGTATTCATTTGTGTGTTGTTGTAACGGGTGACAGGGCATGATGGCACTTGTGGTTCTCCAAGCGCTAGCATGCCCTGTCATCCTTGGGCATGCTGATGATTGTAGCACTACAAGCATCAGCATGCTCTTCAGCGCTAAAAATCCACTAAAACCCGGGAAATTCCTGGTGATGTGAAAGGGTCAGACCCGGGAATTTCCCGGATTTTTGGTGGACTTATAACGCTGAAAAGAAAATGACACGGCACTGCTCCCAGAAAAGACCCGGGTACAAAATACCGGGTTTTTCTGGGAGGGCAATGTGAAAGCGGTACTAGATAGAACATTGTATATTCTTATAGAGTAAAACAGAATGTGAAAGGGTCAGACCCGGGAATTTCCTGGATTTTTGGTGGACTTATAACGCGGTTTTGAAAATGACACGGCACTGCTCCCAGAAAAGACCCGGGTACAAAATACCGGGTTTTTCTGGGAGGGTAATGTGAAAGCGGTACTAGATAGAACATTGTATATTCTTATAGAGGATTGTAAAACAGCTGCTTTATCCACATAATGCAGCGCTCTGGACCCTTGATCACTATATTACCCTATCCTTAGTAAATCTAGCTCTAGGTGTTAATTACTGTACAGACACTGTTGTCAGGCACTTAGTATTATATTTTCTATTATACTTTATACATGTTAGACCAGATAACCCTTTTTTTTTTTACCAAAATGGTGTCCCATTGCACATTGAACGAGTGAGCATTACACACCCCTGTGTTCTTATAATCAGCAAATACTTAAGTTTGATAAATGTTTCATAATAAAAGCATGGGCATAAAATGGTAATCTTGATATGTTGTGGGAGTTTAACACATAAGCTAAAATAGAATACAACTCAACACTACTACAGTGCAATACAATATTGCTTTCATACACTACCTGTCACCCCTCAATTCTGTCTGTGTGAATGACACAAGCCGAGACTCACTCTGAATGCTGCTTTTTTAATTTAGGGGCCACAAAATGATCTTGCTTTTTCTGTAATGAGAGTAATCACTCCATACAGATGACAGGACAATACGACAGGTGTGTGCTCATCGAGACAAACAAACCAATTATACATAATGGCACCAAACTGAATTAACTCTGCTAGAGATGCAGAGCCTTACTCTGAATATTTCAAGAATAAACTATAGCTCAGAGCATTGCTCTCAGCATGTTATAAGCATGCTGGCAGAGGTTATATAGTATCGCTGCTGGCTTATCACTAATAATGGGTGCTTGGCACATTAGTCTACTAATTTGAATAGTGTACAATGTTGCTGAGTATTGTAGTCTGTGTACAATTACAGTGAATTAGTTACATCATAGATGTTCTGATAACTTAAGTTCGGCAGAAAATTTGTTAATACAAATAATGCAAGTTGAATAGGAAAATAAATCATGCTTCAGTGAGACTGTATCTAGGATACTAAAGTCAGAATCTGCCATTTGTTCTTAATAAGCTTTTTGTACATTTTATATATTAACAAGTGAATTTGTGTGGGAATATAACATTTTGAACCTAACTTTTTTCAATGATAGATTTATCAAAATTTTTCTACTGCAGTTCAGCTTTTGCTATGTTTAAGGTATTATACATTCATGTTGTTTCTTCCTGGCTAATAGATTATTTCTATAATTTGGCCATGTAATAATTGATATTAAATTTAAAGCCTTGGTGTTTTTTTTAAATAACTTAATTTTAATGAACAGTAGTGCAAAAGAATCATAAATGTTTGGTATAACATCACAAAACATTATAACTGGTGTTACAAATAACGAAAAATAGACAAAAATTGCATATAGCCTATTTGAAATAAAATAAAATTTAGAGACAACCAAGAAACTGACTACTGTTTTTAATTTTTAATAAAGGGAGGGGAAGGAAGAGAGAGGGTGTCACCCAAGAAAGAATTACATTTAGATTAAGTGAAGGTCTTAAACAATAACATTATTGTTGGGTTTGCTGTTTAAGCCAAGGTGACCAGGGGCCAGATCCAGAGCTACGCTTTAACTACGCTGCGTACTTACACTAGCGTACCTTCGATGCACTCCCCTCGGCACACCCCTCTCATACGTATTTTATGCGCCTTACACTTTGCAAACCCTACCTTAACTGCGCAACCACTAGCGGACGGATTCACACACGTAACTACGCTGCTAAGCACACCCATACTGTACCATTTAAATGCTTCACCCCGCCTTTGAAGCGTAAATATTGGTGGTGTATGGCTGGAACGCCCCTTCGTACATGATACGCTACTGATATGTGTCTGCCACTTATGCTATGACTTACATGGCGTAACAACTGACGTGCGCATGGGCCGTAAGTACTAATGTGTGAATTTACGCTAGCGGCTAGCAGTGGCGCACCCAGGAGGGGTTTCTGGTTGCCCAGAAACCCCTCAGATTGAAAATTGAAAAAAAAAATGTAAAATGTGCATAAAAAGTAAAATTTCTAAAAAGGGGTGTGGCTTTGTGGGTGCCTCGAAAGGGGCATGGCCTATCGGCCATGTGGGGTAGACTGTCATGAAGGATGATGGTCCTGGCCTGTGCTGCAATAGGAAAGCAGGTGAGGATAGTAAATGTGTCACAACATATTCAACAGTGCTTATGCACTGACATAAGCTCTGGTCCATTGTGTAATGTGCTCTACTAATGCATTGTATACTGCTATTGCTATTAGATCTGTTCCTGCAATATAAAATTAATATTTGAATGTGTAAAGGAAGTAAATTATAAATTACTTAAAAATATCAAAAACAGGACTTTCTACAGACAATTACAATGCAATTGCTTAATGTAGATTTATTTTATTTATATTATTTTTAAATCTACATGATAAACTTCCGGCTTTCACAAAGAACGTTAATGGACGTCTTAGATATTTTGGCAGTCATATAGTATGACCATATTATCATTTTACATATGTTATTTTAACATCATATTAATTAGCTCTTTACAATTTTTAACAGTATTTCAACCTCTACCGCATTACAGTCTAATTCCCTAACACACACGCTCACAGTGGGGGCGGGGCGGGAGCAGAGCTTGAACGGGGCGGAGCTTATTTGTCACATTTTTGACTCCAAAATGTTGGGAGATGCTAATATACCCCACATGTATTACACATATTGGAAATTTACTCACGGACGTTGTTCTGGATCTATCCCCAGGTGAGTAACTTACTCCCTATCATGAAGGTAATGGGTAATGCGTTCCATATGAGCTGTGTGCCATATTGCAGAATAAAGGGCAGGCAGTGAGGGCAGATCCATTAGTTTCCAGAACTTAGAGCCTTATCCAAACCTACGCTCCTGTGCGTAATGTATCAACGCTGAACGTACCACCGATGTACGGCAATAGGCATTCCCCTTGCTCATACCTAGTTTAGCTTCCATACGCTCGGCAAACCCTACACTAACTTTTGTTTTCATACCCGCGGCCGTGCGTACGTTCAATGCGTATTAACGACGCTTAGCACGCCCATACTGTACAATTTAAATGCCTCACCCCGCCCTCTGTGCGTGGTTACGGCTTTCGTATGGCAGGCAATCCCCTATGATCGGTAATACAAAACGGTTACGATTAAGGCCCATATGCAAAGATTTTCAGACCGTAACATGAGCGTATCATCTGCCCCACGCATGCGCAGTAAGTACAAATGGCCGTTTTTACACATACGACTGCTGTATACCCGCACACGAGCGTAGGTCTGGATCAGGCCCTTAGCCACTAGACATCTAGCTGAAGCCAGGATGTGGCTAGCTAGCTTCTGAGAGGGGCAGCCTAGTCCTACAATAGGGTGGCAGAGTTAGAGGGCACAGGGGCCCTTTGTGACAGGAGTGGAAAGCAGGTTAGATAGAAGAGTGGCAACCTTAGAGTCCCCAGCACATGTCCATCAGATGTGTAGGAAGGTGCCCCTCTGGCCACAGTTTCTCCAGCAGTCATGGGATCCACCAGGATACATTCTAATATGTTTGACGGGCGTATAGTACCACCTGTAGTAAACTTTATAAGCGTTCTCCTTTATACGTGTGGAGATAGAGCAGATAGACTCAGCTTCCCTGACATCTAACCAGGACTCCTCCCCTGTAGGGGGTGGTGGGGGGGGGCAGATCTCTCTCCCATTCCCTCTCATGACGACTACCTGCTTCTAACACTGAATCCAGTAAAATCTTATAATTTGAGTAGAGCATCCCTTTACTCCTGGGGGAGTTCAAACAGAGAGATTCAAACAGATAGAGTTCTGTCTGCTGCATCTCAGCGGATCGTGAGGCTAAGAAGTGTCTAAGTTGTAGGTAATCTAAGAAACTAAGACAGAGACCCGGGAAGGCAGTCCTGAGGTCATCTAATGGGAGAATCAAGCGTCTGCTAATTAGTCCTTAGCAAATAATATGCCCATGGGGATGAATTTAATTTTTTATACCTACTTCTGCAAACCATCATTAATTCTATTACCTTTCCTTAAGGCTACTGATATGCTTTCTGGGTATACATGTTATGTTGGGTCACATATTCTCCAAAACTGCAGGTCCAATACATGCTAACAGCCAAATAAGTGCTCTTGTTTGCCTGCACTCATCTTAGTACAAGAGCTGCTAATTAACATGGATAGCCTAATTACAATATTATTTTCTAACAATACTACAGCATGTGAATATCTGTATATTTGGAAGCTTACAGTGAATTATCTTAATAGAGCTCTTTCAATAGATGATTATACCCTATGTATATCTACAGCAATGAATAATGTATATGAAGAGATATGTTTAGATATTATATGTCTGAATTTACATATATGGGGGTGGATGAAGACAGCTTCCTGGCTAAAAGCATCATTTCCCTTTTTTAAAGGTCATTTGTATTAGAGCTGAGCTTATAACCACATGGGTTATAGAGAACAAAGTGCAGACAAGAATATGTACACAATGTTTCTTTTGTAGCATTTCATAAGGTAAGCTTCCTAAAAGAAAGAGTGACTAAGGCCCAATTAACCATTTACAGAGTAATGGTGACACTTCCTGGAAGAGAAAAGAGAAGTGTTATTGCTTTGCCAGTCAATATTGAGTCCCTCTTTGTATGCATGAGCTGATATCACTAGTTAACAGATGTGCATGTTAACTGAAAGCCTGCTCTATCAATTCACATGTCTGCAAAATAGGGGGTTGGGTTTAGCAGTCAAGCTGTATGGACACTCTCTGTGTCCTTACATGTGTAGGGACACACCCTACACATAAAATGCTTATAGTTTTAATGTAGGGATCCAAATTCTATTTCACTATCCCACTGTATTTTTACCACTGCAGAGATCATCAAGCTGCAGGTATCTTCTGCAGGCTGCAGACACTGGGGCAGATCCAGAACAACGCTTCCATGCGAATTTACGCCTGGCGGACACGTAAAATCACGATTTTGTATGTACTGCGCATGTGCATGACAGATGATGATACGTAACCTGTGCCATTCACGTATTAGTTGCATAAATTCGTACATGGTGGCCTGCCAATTTTACGTGAGCCAAAAGTACGCCTAAATTACGCAATGTAGATGGGGGTTTGCATTTAAATTGTACAGTTTGGGCGTGCTTAGCTGCATAAGTCCGCGTTGTCTATACGTACGTGTGCGGACAAGAGCGGTTACGTGTGCGGATCACTGCGGTTACGTTGCCAAAAGGTAAGGTAGGGTTTGAAAAGCGGAAATTAAACAAAATACGTACATTCAAGGGGTGTGCCTAGGGGAGTGTATAGAAGGTGCGCATGTGAAAATACGCTACGCTAGTAAACGGATTGCAAGCGGAGTTCTGGATCTACCCCACTGTGGTTAGAGTGCTGTCTGCAACATTCACCTTAAACGACAGAGCGCCCACTCACACATCATCCAGCCAAACACACTTTAACAAAATAATGACACAGAGACATTTGTTGCGATTAAAAAGGGCACATAGTTTATTAAATTGGGGCCACATTAGAATTGATGACTATATTAATTTGTCATCCAGGAGTAAATAGGTGGCCCAAATAGCAGATAGGGGGGTTCAGCATGTTCCCCTCAACCAACCCCCATAGGTCAACTCTTTTGACCTTGGCATCCTCTTGGAACCGGTCCTCCAGCAAGAACACTAAGAACAAACAAACCCGTTCATAACTGCACACCCCAGTACCTGGAAGGTGGCAGATCCTAAGGACCCAACCTCTAGGTCTCCTCGCATCAATCTCGGGTTGTGTTTGTTGCCAGACTGGTTCCCTCCTTTTCATTCCAAATTCCTCCATGCTGACCATCCATAGCTACCGCCACATCGAAAAGTACCCTCCAGTACCTTTGACCGCCACCTAAATACAACCCAAGGCCCCAATCAAATTCTTCAGGGGTTAATTCCCTTGCTCTGCAAGATGCTCCCCATCTTCTCTATACAACTGTGACACATCATGTCTAATTTCTAGGTGTTGTATGGACAACCCACCGGATGTAGATACAAATTTAGCCATCGAGGTATTAAGTTTTTCCGTTTTTTTGCCAATCTTTTAGGTGTGAGCTGTGACAAGAGGTATAACAAGTGTTCCCACCTCATATCCTGAAACCCTAGCCAATCAATTCCCCAGTCATAAGGCGATGAAGAGGCGCACCTGGCAGATGCAGCTCGGCCTACCCATATACATACAAATGCCCCACAATCCATGTTCTTCTAGGACCACTACCATGATATGAAATAAAGGCCCCCAAAGGTAACAGATAAGTAACTATATAACGACCCATTGCACAACTAATTTAACAACTTAAGACTTATATATAACTTATCTTTAGATTATATTCTATATTATATATAACTAGAACCTTTATTTTATTTATTTGATTCTTCTTTTTTCGTTTTTTCTTTTAAATAGCCTACCTGAAAGCAAGAGGTAATGAATCTGAACTTAACCGTATTAAAACAAGCCTAGCTTACCATCTATCATATTAACCTTACCTGAGCTAGTAAGAATATTGAGGAGGGGGAATGGAGCTACCCGGCCCCGAGCCAACCCAACAGGGGTGAACAACTCCACGAAACCTCCAAAACAACCCAGGGGCCAAATCAGGAACATTAGAGGAAGGGAGGTAAAAACAGGAGAAAATTCTTGGGCTCGGGCACCAGGGCTGCCACCAGGGGGGGGGGGGCCGGGCCTTGTGTCCCGGGCCCGGACAGGCCCAGGCCTCCTCTCTGTCTTGCCAAGGACACCAGTGCCATAACTAGGGTGGTGCAAGCAGTGCCACTACCCAGAGCGCAAGGAGAGGGTGAGTGCAGTGACCCTATCAGCTGATGAATCTCCTGCTGCTCCGCAGAGAGATTTTCAAAGCTTTCACCATTAATAAATGAATAAAATGTGTCAGGTGCTAAAAAAAATAGGGAGACAAAATAGGGAGACAAAGCCAGAGGGGGATATCAATAGTAAGAGAAATCAAAATGAAAGTGGACCTAAGGTCATACGGTCTAATAGACAATAGAAGTATTGTATATAGATAACATTAAAATAATTAAAAGCAAGGGAAATAGGAAAGGAATATAAATCTTAGAATAATAAATAGAAGGTGCTATTCATCTTTAAAAATTAAATCCTAATTTACAAAATATAAAATCCAATAAATAATTTAATAGTCCAATGAAAGTTCATAGGTGCCTGACAGGTTGACCAATCAGGGAGTAGCTATGATCATTGTGCTACTCCCTCATTGGCTGCTGCAGCTATGCACCGCCTCCACTCCCTCCATTTCCTCCTTCCAGTACACCTCAGCGTCTGCACAGCTAAAAAGTGTGTGTATGTGTGTGTGTGTGTTTGTGATAAAATGCATGTATGTAGTGTGTGTGTGAATCTAATGCATGAATGCAACTATATTTATGTGTGTAGATATATATTTATATATTTGATATACCCAGTGCTTTTTTTTTTAAAAAAAAAAAGATGCAGGAACTCACCCCTTATCAGTCATTATTGCAGCCCCCCTATATTTTTTTGAGCCCTTATTGCAGCCCCCTGTAATTTTTCAGACCTTATTGCAGCCCCCTCATAAGTTTCAGTTTTTTTTTACAGCCCCCTTATAATGTTTTATAATTGAGCCCCTTTTAATTCCAGCTTCCATTGTCTTCCCCTTTTAATGTCCAGCCTCCTTTGTCTGCCTCTTTTAATGTCCAGCCTCCATGTGTGCCCCTTTTAATTCCAGCCTTCCAGGGCTGCCATCAGGGGGGGACAGCCGGGCCTAGTGTCCCAGGCCCGGACAGAGAGGGGGCCCGGGATAGCCCCTGGCCTCCTCTCTATCCTGCCCAGGACACTAGTAGAAAAATCTTCCCATTTTCTTACTTTCCTGGCAGAGGTAACTATAGCTGTTGTAATATGTTCAGTTGCTAAGGGGCCTGGCAGCTTAGGGGGCCCGCCAGCCCAGCAATCACCCACTGCACCCCCCTTTACTTATCAGCATGATTAGGCAGCTGTGGAGTCTGTCTCCCTAGCGCTGCAATAGAGGGTCACAGTGAATGGACATTTCATCTCATCTGCTGTGACTCTCCAGCATCGCTGCAGAGACAGATTCCACAGCTTCCTCTGCCTCCAGTCTCATCCAGCTCCTCGGTAGTTGTTAGTTCAAAGTAGGCTAAAGGATCTCTGCTGTCACCTGATTAGGGGGAGGAGTCAGTGTTTCCTCTGTTTCCTTTAGGTGCCTTTCTCTGCTGCAGCACATGGAAGGTGAGTGATTTCAGGTAAAAGTGTGTGTAGTATGTTTTATGGGTGCACAGTGTGTGTGTATGTATGTGAATATGTAGTATGTCTTATAGGTGCATTGTGTGTGTGTGTAGTATGTCTTATAGTTGCAGTGTATGTGTGTAGTACTTTGTGTATAATTTGACTATTTTTTACACTTCATTATATGGCATATATATGCTTATGATCAAACAACTGTTTTTATATTCATTTTTATTATTTTCTTATATTTGGAATGATGTATGTTTTATATATATTTGTTTTTAGTATCAGTAAATTAGTAAAGAAATTTAAGTATATATGCAGTACTAATTGTTTTTTAAGTCCATTATTCAGCAATTCTAGCATATTCTTTTCTTTAATATTAAATTTTTCTGATTATGTATGTATATATAGTGTCTTATGGGGGCACTGTGTTTGGGTGTGTGTATATAGTATGTTTTATGAGTGCGCTGTGTGTGTGTGTGTGTGTGTATATATAGTGGGTTCTATTTACAAAGATTATTTTTATGCGATAGTGCCAGTTTTGAAGTGAAACCTGTCTCTAGTGCATAAAAATGAAGTGAAAGGTCTTTACAGGGGCATATTAGTTACAATTTTGTGTCCTCCTCCAGATGCTGAAGGAAGGAAGATAGAAGGAATAGTGAGAATCAGCAAAGAGGTAAGTGACCCTATTTAGGTGCAAAGGAGCTCAACTCCTATCATCAAGGTTCCAAGGAAAAGCAGAAAGACAATATATATATATATATATATAGATCATACAAAAAACAGCAGGATGCTGTAGCAAGCACCACCTAAACAATATAGAAAAGTGTGTGCCAAGGTCTATAGGTATAATAGGCAGAAAACTGTAATAGTATATCACAGAGACCAGCACTACTGAATATGCAAAAATAGAAAAAGGTTTAATGTCTCCAAATATGACACAGATAAGCAGAAGAGATCTTCACTCAAATGCTATATGAGAGCAAATAGGCACAGGAATGTCCAATGGGCAAAGAAAATCAAATATAACAGTCCATGAAAGAGAAAATATGTGCAGATTAAGACCCAGTGGAGGTGGAACCAAGGTAAATAAATCATCTGTTCTTAGCTGAGTAGGTAAGATACATGGCAGTGAGACTTCAATAGGTCATTACACAAGCAACTCTCATTTCTTAGAGTTGCTTGTGTAATGACCTATTGAAGTCTCACTGCTAGTTGATGCCTTGAAGAAGGAGTCCAGCCGGACCCCGAAACGGCCGTCGGCAACGACTGTGGAAACCAAGTCTTCACTTGATCCTGTTATGTATCTTACCCATTCAGCTAAGAACAGATGATTTATTTACCTTGGTTCCACCTCCACTGGGTCTTAATCTGCACATATCTTCTCTTTCATGGACTGTTATATTTGTTTTTTTTGCCCATTGGACATTCCTGTACCTATTTGCTCCCATATAGCATTTGAGTGAAGAGCTTTTCTGCTTATTTGTGTCATATTTGGAGACATTAAACCTTTTTCTATTTTTGCATACTCAGTAGTGCTGGTCTCTGTGATATACTATTACAGTTTAGTTTATATATATATATATATATTGTATATATATATATTTACTCTCTAGCACCCAGTATCCCCATCATGTGTATCCAGCACCAGTGGTTTCCACCACTGACATCTTCTACACCCCCCCTTCCCTACCGGCAGCTCAGCTGACAGCCCGGTACAACCTGAGACAGTTCCTTTCATCAGCAGGCCCCTCACTCTTCTGTGCCTGCCCCTTGCCTGGCATGACAGCCTGACCTTTGCCATTGCCCCCTAATAACTTTCTGTATATCATGACTAGTCAAAGGCCCGTCAGAAAAAAAAATTCCCCATTCATTGCTCTTCAGCTCTCCAGTATTTCCCATCAATTGTGTCCATCCCCCCCAGTATTTCCCAGTATGTGTGTCCAGCCCCCCTAGTATTACCCAGTATGTGTGTCCAGCCCCCCAGTATTACCCAGTATGTGTGTCCAGTCCTCCCCCAGTATCCCCATCATGGGTCTTCAGCCCTCCCCCCAGTACTCTTATCATGTGCCTTCAATTTCCCAGTGTCCCCACCATGTGCCTCCAGCTCTCCAGTATTCCCATCATGTCTCCAGTTCCCTCCCCAGTACTACCATCTGCAAACTTGCAGTATCAGGATCCCACGCGACCACAGCAGCACAGTGGAGGGATCTCCGTGCTCACTGCGGCTCTGATTTCCAGCTGCGGTTACAGTGCAGCTTGTTTCTATTGTCAATTAATACAGAATAGAAAATAAATAGTGATCCAGACCTACGCTCATGAAACACTCATGTACGTAGCATATGTACGCCGGTGTCCCTACAATGCGCTCCCTGCACTCCCCTTGGTCGTACTTACTTTTTCCTTCTTATGCTCAGAAAACCTGACCCTAACTTTTCTGTTCGTAACCGCAGGCATCCGTAAGCTCATTGCATAGTTACAACGCTTAGCACACCCATACTGTACGATTTAAATGCCTCGCCCCACCCTCGGACACATACATACATACATACATACATACATACATACATACACACACACAACTACACACATACATACATACATACATACATACACACATACATACATACATACATACATACATACATACATACATACATAGATACATACACACACACATACATACATACACACATACATACATACATACATACATACATACATACATACATACATACATACATACCAGTAGATTGTCACAACAACCAAAGTCAGCACACCAAAATGCAACTACAAAATCTCTTATAATAAAAATATTATTTTACTGCAAAAACAGTGAATATTGATACTATGAAAAACTTGACGTAAGAAAATGGATCATATTCATCCCAAAAAGTGCAAAATAAATAAAAAAAATGTGTGAAACAGTGTTAGCAGCAGAGGGAGTCTATGGAGACAAACAATCCTGGAACACACATCTGATATGTGTGTGTGTGTATATATATATATATATATATATATATATATATCCATCCCCAGCCCCACAATTTCTGATGGCGGCCCTGTCGGGCATTACCCCAACACTTAACTTACCCTGAAGTATTTCCTAAAGGTTTCCACCGCCCTAGCTCCTTGATTGCGTCAGATGGGCATCCTTCTAGGGCAGTGGAAGTGGCAGCACCACTACAAAATAAATGTTTCCCATACCAAATGGGGTCCAGCCCCAATTTTTTTAAACACCTATTATAAAAACTGTTAAAAATTCAATTTACAAAAACAAAGTGGTACTTGGTCAATAGATCACCATTACTATAGGCCAACTAATTAGTACCCTTCTCAGACCTTCACGATAGTGTCTAGCTGAAACCACCAGGCAAATATCCCTCTCCTTTTAGGATGACAAAAGACTTGTCTTTATCAGTTTTGGATCTGTGTACCTTAAAAACACCATTAAATACCAAATTTACAAGTTTCCTGCCCCCATACCTTATTGAACCTAAAAACCGAGAGCAAGAGAAATGGCATCCCCATTGCAGGTGCATCCCCATCACCTGTTCCCCCAACCGACACCTTCATGCAATTCGCATCATTAAGCCCTACCCCTGACTATCAGTTATCCCTTTTGGGGTTTCATAGTGATGGGTTTGGGTCTTGATGATGAAATTTGTATCATCAAGTCCCTCCCTGTCCCTAGAAACCACAAGCCTCAAGTCCCTTGCAGGAGACTTGCCGGCTCTCCTGGGATACCGGGGGAACTGCCCAAATTTCAGGAGTCGGCAACTATGAGATATACCCATGGTTTATATGCACCCAGCAGTATCCAGGTCTGTGCATGTGCTGAGCAAACATTTTCTTATTGTTAACAGAGCTATAACACCTCCTATCACTAAGTCACCCTCCTGTAATAGGGGATTCTACGGGCAAACCCAGTAACACATACACAAAACCAGTCTGGGATCACTATTCTGATGACTGCAGAAAGGGAAGGGGAGTAAAGGTGCACATGGAAAGACAGGGACAGCTAAATTACATGAAGTCTATATGAAAAGCACAGACAGAGGAGAGAACTGCTGAGAAGTGAGGCACCAGGAAAAACCCTACAGCCAGAGCTATGATTTTACTAACATGCAGCAGAAATGCTGATTTAACAGAGTTTAGTAAGACCAGATAGGAAGAGGTGAAAGTAAAAGTAATGATGACAGAAGGCCAATTATGTCTGAAGGAAGATAAATGACAGACTGCCTGTCCCCTACAGCAGTCAGGTAAACGGTTAAGTTTAGTTAGAGGGGAGATGGGATAGGAACCGATCAGAATAGGTTTAGTGGGTGGGATCTAAGGGAGGGGGTAGGGGTATATATAGGAAGGGGTAAAATTTTCTAGACTCTTCTTGCTTCTGATTTTCCCTCCCTCCTTTCCCAGTTACGTTGTGTTTTTTAACCTGTAATTTCTTTTCAGACGGGGCATGGGTTGGAGGCGGTATCGGTGGGGGGGTCAGCAGCTATTCAGGGTGCTGGTTCAGGGCGTTTGATAAGGTATGGATCAGGATGGACACACCCTTCCATTATAGCTGGCAGCCATGCCAGGGTGGCTGGGACCCAGCATGTCTTTCCGAGCAGTGAGAGGGGTGGAGATTCGGGTGGCCATAACCTTCAGTAGCGTCGAGGACAGGGGCTGCTTGTCCTTATGTTGGTTCCATTACAGCTGACCTCCCCACACGTTTGATGCCACCTCTGCACTAAAATAATATGTTATTCAATAATAAAACCTATGCCCCCTTTTATAAAAAAAAAGTTGTCAGTGTCGTTATTTATAGGATATATGTATAAGTAAGTAAGATTTGAGTGTTGTAGGGGTCAGGTCAGCCTTTGGTGATTAAAGGACATAGATAAATATAAAGACAAAAGGGTGAGTGATATAGGCAGATAGAGATAAGAAAAAGACATGTGAGTAAGAGAGGTGAGTAAAAGACAGTAGATTAGTATTAAAAAAACACAATATTCCAGCACATTTATCCTTCCAGAAGACTCTGCACTAAAGAGACTGTGCATCCTGTCCACTAGCCTTTAATAACCTCTTTTTAGCCTACCCCCACCCCTACCATCCCTTTACCTAACAATACTACTCAAAGCACTGTGACACCACTCACCAGCTTAACAGACAGTGGGTCCCATCCATGTCAGATGAAACGTGTATGTGGAGACACAAGTAAATGAACCGCTCGTGTGCATCTTTTCTTTAAAGATCAATTGCGACTCTCAAATCCAGCGTTGGACCTAAACAGTGATTGCGATCTTTCTGCTTGAAAAGGTATTCTGATTGCCAATTTATATACGGCCAGTGATATCTAACTTCTAATTTCCACGTTTCCAGTCTGTGGATTATCAATGCAGAGGCTTAGTTTAGTTCTTTGATTATGCACAGAACTGCATTTTATCTCATAGAGGGACATTTGGTCTCATGTTGTGACTTTGTCTCACTATTATAGTTGCATTTTGATAATTACTATTTGCTCACACTCTGCAGTTATTTATATTTTAGAACATTTCTATTGAGAACATTGCAGCCATTGTGCCTAACAGGTCCCATTAAAATCACATAATTCAATTAGAATTTTTGTGTCATCAACACTGCACAATAAACAGGGTCTGCGCGATGTGGGTGATGTAGTATTTTACCTAAATACTCCCTCCCCCTAGGATCATATTAGGATGTAAAATACCCCCTTGTATTAGTGTACTACACACCGTAGCAAGCCCAGGCTGCCCTTAAACACTTGGACATGCTAGTGCTTGTAGTACTCCACATGCCAATATAACCATGGTGACCAGGGCAAGCTGGTACATGGGGAACCACAAGCGCCAGTGAGCCCTGACACCCAGGGCCTGTAGTGTCCCCACAACATAACATATATAAGGGCTAGCCCATTAAATAAAGAAGTAGACACCCTTTCATACTTACAAATTAGATCTTCATCTGTAGGTCTAGTCTTGTAACCTTTGTTCCGAGTCATGCTTGAAGAGAAAAAAATCCCTTTATATTCATTGCATGTCGCAAGACTGCCCACTGCAGACTCATCAGCCAGCCGGGATCTTAATTTGTAAGCTGGGCAGCGTGTGAAAATCCCAGTTTATAAATATTGGTCCCAGCTGCCAGATGAGTAATTTTGTGGTGGTCGGTCTTGCAGGCAATATATAAAGGCTTTTTTCTTTTTCTCCACGGCTTGAATTTGAAGCTTACAAAACTGGACTTTTTTTTTTTTTAAATTGTATTTCATTGTAACTATTCATTCATTCATTCTTACATTTATTGTAGAGGGCCAGCTCTTATATATGTTATATATGTTATGTTGTAGGGTCACTACAGGCTGACTCAGGAACTGGGTGTCAGGACACACTGGCTCTTGTGGTTCCCCAATTGCTAGATTGCTGTGGCTGCCATGGGCATGCTGGCACTTGGAGTACAACAGGTTCACAGCATGGCCAAGCATTTAATGGCAGTCTAGGATTGCTGCGGCATGTAGTTCAATAATAGGAGTAGAGATTTACAGTTTTATCATGTTTTATTAGTTTAGATAATTCGTTAAATGATTTTTTATACATTGAGAAGTACTGTAATTTGGACCTCTCTGAGGTGCGAATTAAAATACACAATTTTGTGCACAACATCACGGGGATGTGTACAACATCAACATCATTACCACAATGGTGAGCAATTAAATAGTAAAAAGTGTTTGGGGCATGATGTTGTGTTCAAAAGAATGGGGCGATGTTAATATTGCGCACAAACTATGTGCTAACATTGCGACCAAATGCAACTATGCGCTTAATGGAATCTGGCCCTTAAGGTTATATTTGTGTTACTTAATTGGTTGACTGGCGCACTCAGTTATACTTTTTTCATGTAGCGTTTTTGATGCATTTTGTGTAATTGCTCACTGCACATGCTCAGACGCAGGCAAACGAAAAACATTCTCAGTTATACACGTTCCATACTGCACCTTGAAGGTGGTCTGAGGGTGAGCAACTTACTCCCTATGATCAGTTAGGGAGTTTTGCTGGTTTCAGGTTATTAATTTGCACCAATCAACCCCATGTAATAGTAATGATGACAATACATCAGCAGGCAGTACAGAAGCTGGAAAGGCTTTAGAATTGTTAACTGTTTCAAAATCTATTATCATAAACTCATAGATCCAGACCTACGCCCGTTAGTGTATTTACACTCGCCATAGTCGTAAAAACGCTGTTTTCCATGTGCACGGCAAATGTTACGACCAGAAACACTGAACGTGCTTAGGAGACTACAATCAACAGTGTAACTACAAACAAAGGGGCGTGCCAACCATACGACACCCGTAATTACGCTTCGGTGGCGGGGTGAGGCATGTAAATCGTACAGTATGGGCGTGATTAGGTGCGTAAGTACGTTCAGCCATTACGGCCGACAGCAGTTACGCTTGGAAAAGTTAGAGTAGGGTTTGGGGAGCGTAAAACGTCAAAAATACATAGGAGTGAGGGGAGTGCCTAGGGGTGTGCATAATAATTATGAGAGCGTATATACGCTACGCGCTGAAACTTAAGGGAACGTAGGTCTGGCTCTGGCCCATAGAGCACAGAGAAGGACAAGATATATGGTGCATGTGGTCTTTATTTCCTCATAAAAAAATGAAATATTGCTCTGAAGGTATAAGTTTATGTGTAATATATATGATATTAGTAACGTATTCTGTTGGTTTTGGTTTTGCATGTGCCAAACTTTTCTTGAACAGGATTTGCTGCTGTGGTCAATTTCACACTACGAAAGAGATGATCTTTTGCATTGATTTCCTGCTG
>WWET01002908.1:108163-133445 GCA_011038615.1 Limnodynastes dumerilii | reverse complement strand
CCTGCTGACGGTGGTTTGACAGTCTCGTATAGAGTAATGATGATATCTTGGCAAATATCCTTTCCAATCCTTTATTAGATGAGATGACTGCAGCAAAGTGTCGGTCATGATGACTTGAATACAACAGTATATTGGGAGAGAAATGCTGCAGTGATATTGCTTTTTCTCTCTCTCTCTAGCAAAACAGCATCTCAGTTTCACTTCAGAGATTGCAGTGCGCAGAATTCAATGGGACTCATATAAAGGAAGAGTGTAGGGATATCATTGTCACAGAATATTGATAGAAATAGATTCTTTCAAACCTCAATATCTTGTCATAAAATGTAGAAGGTTTATTTTCTCTGATGCTGGGTGCTAGTATTCTTTCTTCTTCCTGTCTGTAGCAATGTCTAGAGTTTAGTCACATGATATGGTAATACATGACCACAGCTTGGTACCGGCACAAGCAGCTGGTATGCTTAATGGTAAGGAAATAAGTGTGTGGGAGGCAAAAGAGTGAATTTGTTGCAGGTGAGACAGGGACAGATCCAGTGACATTTGGATAAGTGTACGCCTCAGTGAAACATCACATTTTGCTCAGGGGAGGAAGACGCATTTGAATTTCGATGTGTTAGAAAGAAGGTGTTAAAACCAGTACAATATAAACATAGAGATGAGACAGTAACTTGCAGAAAAACAGGAGTAAAGAAAATACAGATTAAAAAATTAAATGCACTTGTAACAAGGGGAATTTATTAGATGTGGTGGTGTAGGGGTGGAAACAGCTGTGGCTATTAGATTTCAGGGTTATTAAGGGAGAGAGAAATAAGCTATAGAACTGAGAGGAAAATCAGGGTTGCCGACTTTTTAAGGCTTCCCTCCTTGAGATCCCGGAGGGAAGCCATTGATGCCTGCAAGGGGTGGGCTTAATGACACAATTTATGCAAATCGCTTCATTAAGCTTTGCCCCCTGTCAATCACTATTGTGATATCTAGTGTTCTAGGGGTGGACGGGGCTTGATTACATCATCAAGCTCCACCCATCCCTAGTAGCTCTAGGGATTACAAAAGAGTTTACTAGGGAGTCGGGACTTGCAGGAGATTTGCCGGCTCTTCCGGGATACCGGGAGAACTGCCCAAATTTCAGGAGTCTCCCAGATATTCCGGGAGAGTCGGCAACCCTGAGGAAAATAGATGTGGAAATAATAGAGTTAATTTAGTAAATTATGTAGGAAAAGGAAAAGGCAGAGGATGGAAGAGGTGTGTAAACTAAAGACCTTGATATTCAGAAGAAAGAGATGTTAAAAAAGATATCTGCAGAAGCATTGCAGAAGCATTGTTTTTAAAATGGTGGGAAATAGTTACCTGGAGGTAAAATAGAGAATAGAGATAGATTTATAAAGATAATTTTCCTGTGATAATGCCCGTTTTCATGTGAAAACGGGCATTATCACAGGAAAATTAAGTGTTTGATATTTATAAACCATGCATCGCCATGGAAAACTACAGTTTCCATGGCGATGCATGTCAATATCACATCACCCCGCTGGCCTGTTCTTTTCAGATCGGGACGGCAGTTCATAATATTTACAAACCTGGGAGCAGAGTTTTACATTTCGCCCCTGGCGTAAAACTAATGCCAGCTCAGGCTGGTGTTAGGGGTAAGTATTCCAGCGATCTCCCCATATACCCCTCTTTTCCTCCCTCTAATAACTGTTATTAAAAGTGTGGAGAGTATGGAAAGTGTGGAAAGTAAAAAAAAAAAAAGTATGTTTTTCCCCCCAATATATTTTAACTTAAAAAATAAATACATATAAACAATAATAATATAAAAAATAATACATACAAATAAACAATAACTTAAAAAAAAAAAAAATACCTGTCTGGGAGACGCTTCAGACTCTGAAGATTTAAGAGTCCCGATATGAAGAGACTGAGCATGTGCAGTGTTTTTACAAAGTATAAATGAAGTGTCCTGCGATGAGCCAAGAGATCATCGCGGGACCTCGCAGGGCAGGTAAGTTTTAGTAAATTAAATGAATGAAGCTGCCAGGCTCGCTGTGAGGAGAAGCGAGCCTGGATCAGCTACATTCATTTAAAAACAATGCTCTATATAAATAGACCCCAGAGAGCGGAAGAGATATCAGGAATTCAGTACCTGGAGTGACAAGAGAGAAAGGAAGCATTATGAGATTTATAGAGGCACTGGTAGAGGCAGATATTTGGGAACTATAGACCATGAGGGTACAAGGAGATGAAGAGATGAAGACTAGTCCTGGAGATTATTGGAGCTATAGTTCCCTAACACATATACATATACACACACACACACGTTAATTTAGTAAGCAGCCAATTAGCCTACTAGCATGTTTTTGACATGTAGGAGGAAACCCACACAAATACAAGGAGAACATACAGACTCCAGACAAATAAGGCAAAGTCCAGGAATTGAACTCATGATCTCAGTTCTATGAGACACAATTAGAGTAAAAGTTGTGGGAAGAAGAGACCTGGAGGTGCAAGGAGAGAAAGAGCTTTGGAAAATGGAGACGAGAGCTGTCCAAAGCTGGAGGACATATAAAATCCTCAGCTGTGGGCTGTTCACCCCCCTTACAAGCTCTCTAGCCCTGGTTTGGTATTTTGGCGGGTGACGTCGGCGGAAGTGCACACGGAGGCCGCCATCTTGGATTCCGCCAGAGGCGCTCGCGGCTGCAGCGCTCCGGCGGTGGTTAAGAGGGGATGGGTTAGGCTGCAGATGGGCAGAGGTGCGGTTCGCGGCAGGGGCAGGGCCATCAATTACATCAGGCCCATGCCTCAGTGCCTCCAATTAACCCCTCCACTGCCACCAATGTTTCTGGTATATATAGCTCTGGGCTCACTCCCACCAATGTGACTGCTGGCTCCGTGGTGTCTGCTCCTGCTGCCACTGCCACCAATGTTGACGAGCAGGTTGGGTTTGCAGCAGCTACATCTGGGGGGCGCAGCAGGCGGGTGAGAGGGACAGGGGCTCGCGGTGGGCGCATCAGGGGTGCTTATGGCGAAACTGGACACTGAATCGGCGTTTCGGCTACTCCCGTTGCATCCTGACTCCTTTAGATTTATGGGTTTCAGGTTGCCACAGGGGTTTTTCGTAGATTGCTGTTTGCCAATGGGTTGCGCTATTTCATGTACGCTATTTGAGGGGTTTAGCTCTTTCCTGCACTGGGCAGTGTCGGTGGGAGCTGGGCTCTCTTCCATGGCGCACTATCTCGACGACTTTCTCTTCGTCGGTCCCGCACTATCGGACGCCTGCGTGAGGGCCCTGGAATATGCTAATGCTCTTTTTTGGCATTTTGGGGTACCCGTCGCGGCAGACAAGACGGAGGGTCCCACCACTTGTTTGTCATACTTGAGTATTGAAATTGACACAGTGGAGGGTTCCTGCTGTCTGCCGGCGGACAAGATTGGCAAACTGCGATCTGCGTTGAATGCACTCCAGGCGTCGTTCCCCTCTCCAAAAAGTTCAGTCGCTGTTGGGCCTTTTGAACTTAGCATGCAGGGTTATCTGCAGGCGTCTTGAAAGGGCCACCGTCGGCTTCAAATTGGCCCACCATTTCGTTCATCTGTCAGCCAGCATCAAGGAAGACATGGGGTTGTGGCTGGAGTTTTTGAGTGATTTTAATGGGACCAGGATTTGGCTTTCACCGGAGGCATCTAATCGTGAATTAGAACTGTTCACGGATGCCTCCGGAGCTGTAGGTTTTGGTGCCTACTTCCGGGGCGAGTGGTGTGCTGCGCCCTGGCCTCCGGAGTGGGCAGCATCGCGTTTAACTGCAAACTTGTTGGTCTTGGAGCTCTTCCCTATTGTCGTGGTTGTGGACTTATGGGCAGCTGCCCTTGCAAACAAGGATATTTTGTTCTGGTGCGACAATTTGGGAGTGGTCCAGGCTATCAATCAGCAGTGCACTACTTCACCCCCCACAGTGTCCTTGATCAGGTATTTGGTTCTTAGTTGTTTAAGGTTAAAGGTTAGGTTTCGCGCCCGCCATGTTCCCGGTGTCGATAATTGCATTGCTGACGTGCTCTCGCGTTTTGACTGGCCCAGGTTCAGGGAGCTGGCGCCGCAGGCCAAGGTGTCTGGCTGGTCATGTCCGCCTCATCTTTGGCAGATCGTGCAGCCGGTCTGATGTCTCTGGCGGACTGTTCCCTGGCCCCGGCCACGCTTAAGAGGTATCAGTTAGCGTGGCAGCAGTGGTCATCATATATGGCTGCAGAGCGCAGGCGAGGTAAGTCGGTCTGGGATATTCTTTTGAGTTGGTTATGGGATGAATTCCAGGCGGGCAGGTCAAAAGGGTCCATGACGGGTCTGCTGGCGGGCGTTGCATACTACTCCAAATTGCTCCATGGCAGGGACATTACTAAGGGGTTTTTCATCTCCCGCATGCTGAAGGGTTGGGCGCGTACGAGGCCGACGGGTCCGGATGCACGTCGACCTATCGGTAGGCAGCTCCTGCGGCGTTTAGTGCGCATAGTTCCTTCGGTTACTCGCAGCGTTTTCGAAGCCAGGCTCTTTTGGGTCGCGTTCTCATGGGCGGTTTTTGGCGCGTTTCCGAGCTCGTTGCGCAGAGTAAGACAGCGACGGACTCTGGTTTGCTTTATCGTAACGTGCGCATGGCGGAGCATTCCATTACCTGTCTGATTCATAGATCTAAAACTGATCAGATGGGTAGGGGAAGATGGGTAACTTTGCAATCTTTCGGGGATCGACGTATTTGCCCGGTCGCTCTTGCGCGTCAGTATTTGGGAGAGGCTCACCCGGGGGGGCTAAATTGGTTGTCTCATAGTGATTGTTCCCCTCTTACTCGGTACCAGTTTTCCGCGGTGCTCAAAAGATGCATTAGTGGGCTCCGCATGGACCCTGCTGTGTTCATTACCCATTCATTTAGAATTGAGTCGGCGTCTTCCGCAGCGGCCGACGGCCGCCCCTCCAGAGCTATTATGGCTTTGGGGGGTTGGAAATCTAATGTTTTCAAAAAATATGTTAGACCTATTTAGTTGGTTAAATGTTCAGGTTTAATTGTTATTAATGTCAGAATTATGTATTAGTGGGCGGCACGGGACGCAGGTCGAGCCAGACTAACCATCACTCGCCTTCTTAGGGAGTACTGGGGACTTTCTCCTTTTTTCCTCCCAGTGGGGTGGCTGATTTGCCGTTTACTTCACCCCGGAGGTTTTGGAGTCTTCGCCCCCATTGGTTTTCGACCTGACTCTGCAGTGCCGTCCTCCCCCCTGCCGTCTCTATTCCTGTTTTCCTTCTTCTGTAGGTTCTAGATTGGTAAAGTCCTGTTAGTTATGTTTTGCTAAGGTTGTTGTTGCCTAATTTGTGTTTAGGATTATCAAGTAGCTAACGGTTTAGATTATTTCTCTTGCAGGTCTGGTCACATTGGCTCGGCGGGGCCTGATTTTGGGCCACTCCTACATTTATTGGGCACGGGAGTTTATTGACAGGGAAGGTGCACCGACCTGTTGTTACCCACGCAAGTTAAAGATTAGTTTCAGGTCTAGCTTCTGCTGGTGAATTTCTACTTCAGATCTCTGTTAAACCTAGTCAGGAGCCCATAAATTTGGGTTGTCTATAGGAGATTCTGGAAACTAGCTAATGTTTAATTATTGGATGGATACATGTGGGTTTACAGTATCTTTGGTACATAGTTTTTCTCTTGTTTTATGATGCTATTAAGTAAATGTGTCTGGCCAAAACAAGAAAAAGAAAAAAAAGATTAATGGACCTGATTCAGACTTAAGAAGGTGCCTAAAATAAGAGAGGAAAGTCATTCCTGGGCTAAACCATGTTGATTGCAGGGGAGTCATATTTCATCTGTTGCAAACAATATTAGAGTTGAGAGGTGATGTTTTCCAGCCCAAGTTTAAATAACAGTATAATAGTAAAGCTAGTCAGCATATGTGAGCAATAAGCATAGGTATTATTACTGCATGCAAAGACAACATTAATCTGTTTCCCCCTATAAATACAACATTTACCCATGTGTAAATTTTAACTTGATGTCCTCCTAATTTTTATATTATGGATCCCGTCTACAATAACTGAATGACTTACAGTTCTGTCATTTCTTTGAGTGTTGGACCATTTCTGAATCATCCTCCCCCTACCCTAAATTTAAATTTTATCTAAAACAATCCATTGACTATATTATATTCATTATGGGGATGGCGAGCATGAAAATTGTTCATATATTTATCTTGATTTATGCAGTAAATAATATAGATTAGCCTTTACATATGATTATAAGTGGGAGGAGTCACCCTAGCATGCAACCAATCAGAGCATATAAACAGTAGCACCAACACTTTGTAATGTGATCTCCTGTTACTGGAGTTTGGGAAGACTGGGATGTGAACTAAACAATGTTTATATCTCCAATAAATGTATATTTATTTTCTGTATTATTTATAGCTACATCCATGATATACATGACTCATATTGTGAATGCTGGTCCAGTTATAACAGGTAACTTACACTGTTCATTGAATTATCTAATACAGTAAAATTAAATGGAGACGAGAGCAGTCCTAAGCTGGAGGACATATAAAATCCTCGGCCGTGGGCTGATCACCCCCCCTCACAAGCTCTCTAGCCCTGGTGGGGTATTTTGGCCAATAGCATAGGGGTGGGCAGGTTGTGGGTGGGGTTGCTGGGTAGGGGTATAAATTTCCTCCATTTTGTGTTACTCAGTCTTGCCTGGTTTTTTCTTGTCCCTCCCTCCCTTCCTATTGTTAGGTTTGTTAACATGTTTTGCTTTTCAGACGGGGCATAATTGGCAGTAGCGGTCGGGAACAGCAATGTCTTTATAGCGCCCGGGGGAATGAGCTTCTAATCGGTAGGGATAGGTACACCCCTGGATTACGATTTGAAAGCAGGCCATGAGGCGGGGGTCTTTTCTGGCGCTGGAGGCGTGCACGGTGAAGGGGGGTTGGTACCCATTTATCTCTACCTGGGGGGGCGCGTGACAGGGGATGCCTGTCTGGTTTTAGTATGTCACTCTTGCTGCTGTTCCCGCCTGCTAGTTGTCACCACCTATCTCTAAATTAATAGTCCTTATTTCAATTCCAATCAATAAATAATGCCCCCTTTTATAAATCCAAGAATGTGTCCGTATCTTTATTTGGGTGTTGTTTGGGGGGTTGGACAGCCGATCAGGTGTAGGAAGTTTACAAGAAAGAATGAAAGAAAGAAATAGAAGAAAGAAGAGACTTTGCTATACTGGGACAGTACAAGTACAAGTACAAGAATAGGACCTGGAGAGAGGAAGACGTGGGAAGAAGAGATGTAGCAACCTGATATGTGGGATGAAAAAAACATGGAGGTACAGAAAGAGAATTGAGAAATAGACACCTATATTTGCTGGGAGTAACAGGGATGTGTATATTATAGATCTGAAGTGTAGGGAGAAGATATATGTGGTATTCATAATCTTGGATATGCAGAGTACAATCATCTATGTAAAATCTTTATAAACTATATCTAATTACTCCTATTCTCCACAGACACATAAATAACTGATGATTACCTTGAAAAAATAATGGTCTCAGATGAGATTATCAATACGACAAAAAAATCGAGAGATGGGAATGGAAAGCAAAAACAAATCAATAATGATTTGCAATCACACAGAAGACAGTAGAAGAACAAGGCGAGTGTGAGAGCAGATTGAGGAAGACAGGTGTGATATGTGGGTAAATTCTAAGGATATAACTGTAGCAAAAGACAAGCCAAAGCATCAGAAAAATATAATACGTACACATATAGCAAATGGATAGGGACTCACCTACAGGAGGTGCCTTGACGCTGGGCAGGTACCACAACCTTCATATGGCGGAGTAACGGCCGACGGCCGTAACTATAGTTACGGCCGCTGGCTGTTACGAGAAGGGGGCTTTCCCCCTCTTTACGCATGCCGTATCTCTGCCGTTAAGGCGGAGATAGGCATGCAAATTAGGGAACGGGGCGGAGGAAGCCCCGTTAAGATCAGCAATGCGAGCGTAAGGCCGCAGAGCTGATTGTAATAGTTAGGGTAGGAATCTGGACACGTAAGCACTCCCCGCTACGATGATGGCCGTACAGACCTTGGGCGGCCATAAGGCGCCCGTAGGTTTGGATCAGGCCCATTGGGCCTGATCTAGACCTATGCTCGGTTTCAACGCGTAGCGTATTTACGCTTCTGTAATTAGTATGCACTCCCCGGCGCACTCCCCTTGGTCGTACGTATTTTTGCTGCTTTACTCTTACCAAACTTAACCCTAACTTTTCCAAACGTAACTGCTGTTGGCCGTAATGGCTGAACGTACTTCTGCACCTAAACACGCCCACATTGTACGATTTACATGCATCCAAAGCGTAATTACGGGTGTCGTATGGCTGGCACGCCCCTTCATTCGTAGTTACGCAAAGGACCTTAGTCTTGTAAGCACGTTCAGAGTTTATGGTCATAACATCTGCCACACGCATGCGCAGAACATGGAAAACAGCGTTTTTTACGACTACGGCGCGCGTAAAAACGCAAGCGGGCATAGGTCTGGTCAGGCCCATTATTGCTTATTCTTCTGGTCTGGACATTTTTGTTGATACCCCTTGGAAAACTTTAAAAATAATTTGATTATAGTGATCGTAGCCAAATCACATCAACATCATTTATTGGTATACATTTATTTCAATGAGTGCTTTATACCATTGCAAATGTACTGATTTTTATATTGGGACTGTATTGATTGCTATGTTAAAGAAAATGTGTTTTTATCTTCTAAAGGAAATCCCATGGTATCTCATCAGTTGGTGGTCATTAGCCTTTCACCTGTAGTTTGGAGAGATAGAGGAAATATCTAATTGGGAAATAACAGATTGGTGCAAATGTTGTTAAATTTTAATGGTGTTAAATTCAAACTTGGAGGAAATGTTACATCCTGATGCTTCTTTTAAGAATTGTGCCTCCTGTATCCTGTGACCAACAATATAACAGCTAAACTTTAGTCTGTTCTCTAGCTGTCCTGAGTTAAATCCAGCATCTTATGACCTCTGCCAGAAACCTGCAGTCCTGACCCATAGTAAGTGGTTCACTCACAAGGAGTGCGCAGAACTCATAGAAGTGGATACTTAGATGTAAGTGGTTCTATGAGTTGTAAGTAGTTTGGTGGTGGCACTAATTGCCTCCTACAGTGCAGTGGAAGGAGCCAGTAATAGTCAACCGACTGGCTGTATGAAGGAACCTTAAGGTATAGGAACTAAATGGTCAGGATCCTGTGACAGTTGGTGTCCAGCAGTAAGATATACAACCTGTTACATCTAGTGGCCAGTAGCGGGATCCACATCCTATTACAGTGATATTTCAAACCATATGAATTTCTTGAATTAGCATTACACATGTATTTCCATTTTCTAATTCAGGGGTTGACATATCTGAGGGGCCAGGACCCCATGGGGACCATAAAATTTACCTGACACCCAGATTGCCATGGTGCCCACATTAATTTATCCTGCTGCCTCTTCATCCCCCTACATAAAAATGTTGTGAGAGAAGCAGGCAGGTTTGACAGCAAGATAAACCACCATGGTCATCCTTTGGGCCCGATTCAATTAATTTAAAAGTGTTCGCCGGCGTATTTTTAACGCCGATTTTGACCAAATAACGGCGGGAATTTTTTACTCTAATTCAATTGTTTTTTAGCGTTAAAAATACCTAGTTTTTTTTAACGCCATCAGTACTTTTAAATTCGCACCTATGAGAGGTGCGCGTTTTTTACGATGTTAGTCTAAATTAAAGGTTTTCTGCCCCCTGTGTGTTTCCTTCTATTAATTTGCCCCTTTCTTGTGTGCCCATCCAGTCTTGTGCCCCCTCCGTCCATCAATTGTTTATGCCCCTCCCCATCATGTGTATCCATGCCGCCTAAGCGCTCGTTATGGGGGGGGGGGAGGAGAGGGGAAAATAAATAAACAAACCTGGCCCAACAGGGCATGCTGATGCTTGTAGAACTATAAGCATCAGCATGCTCATGGATGCCAGGGCATGCTGTCACTTGGAGAACCACAAGCGTCAGCATGCTTGCCAGCCAGGGCCCGCTGCGCTGAAAACATGCCCCCATTACATAAAAAAAATGTCAAAATGTACATTAAAAATATTTTTACACATTTAACCCATTGTGGAACGTCGCAACTCACGTTCTTCTAGCAGGAAATGCCCGGCGCTAATGACAGGTTCACTGTCATTGGCCAGTGTCTGAAATATCGTGAGAATAATATTTCAGACATATACCCCAATGACACTGAACCTGTTATTAGTGCCGGGCATGTTCTGCTAGAAAGACGTGAGTTGCGATGTTCCACAATGGGTTTAAAAAAAAAATAAAAATTTCTTGTTCGCTCGAATCGCTGCCTGCCCATTTTACGCAGTGAGGGGCGAATTTTACAAAACAATTAAATTGGCGTATTTTTTATGCTGACTACTGTGCGAAGACAGCGTATTTTTTAAGCCGGCGTATTTTTCAAAAATACGCTGGCAATTTGTATTTTAATCACCTCCAATTACCCAAAAATCCCTAAATCTACTGTATGCAGAGAACTAGCAAGTCTCAAGACTATTAAAAAAAGCTAAACATATTGCTAGTGCCATTACTACCATGGGTGCAAGAGGTGCAGCAGCTACCAACATCTCTTCAGCTACCTCACTGACAACTCTCTCCTGGACCCCCTATAATCTGGTTTCTGGCTCCTCCATTCCAGTGAGACTGCCCTTTACCAAAGTGACCAATGATCTGTATCCTCATCGTTCTTGATGTTGTTCCCCATTGACCATCCTCTTCTGCTTCAAACCCTCCATTTTTTGGTCTCACTGACACTGCTTTCTCCTGGTTTTTCTCCTATATCTCTGACCGCACCTTTTCTGTTTCCACCTCTAGCTCATCCTCCCCCCTCTTCACTCCCTGTTGGTGGTCCTCAGGGCTCTGTCCTTGGCCCGCTCTTCTTCTCCCCCTACACCTCCTTGCTCAGTAACCTCATCAGCACCTTTGCTTTCAACTACCACCTCTTTGCTGATGACACCCAGATTTACCTCTCCTCCCCTGACCTCAACCCCTCTCTTCTGTCTAAGATTTCTGAGTGCGTTGCGTCCCTATCCAAATGGATAGCTAAACACTTCCTCAAACTGAATATGGACAAAATGGAAAATCATTGTTTTTCCTCCCCATAGGATCCCCCCCCCCTCCATCACTATAACCATTGGTGATGCCTCTGTCTCCTCCTTCCCTCAAGTTTGCTGCCTAGGTGTCATCCTTGACTCCTCACTTTCCTTTATACCTCACATCCGTGCCCTCTCTCATTCTTGTTGTTTCCACCTATGCAACATTGCAGGCATCCGTCCCTTCCTTATCAATGAAGCTATCAAAACCCTCATCCATTCTCTAGACATATCACGTCTCAACTACTGTAACCTCTTTATTGGTCTCCTGCTCACCTGTCTTGCCCCCCTTCAATCTAAACTCAGTGCTGCTTCCAGGCTCATCTTCCTCTTATGCCACTCTATCTTGGCCTCTCCATTATGTCAAACCCTCTACTGGCTTCCTGTCCACGTCAGACCTCTCTTTAAAGGCCTTACTATCACCTTTAAGGCCATCTCCTCGTCCATTGCTCCCTACCTCTCTTCCCTCATCTCCATGTACACCCCTTCCTGCCCTCTCCATTCTGCTAACAACCACTGTCTGATGTCCCTGTTAATCACCACATCTCATGCCTGTGTCCAGGATTTCTCCCGTGCTGCACCTCTGCACTGGAATAACCTCCCTTCTTCAGTTAGACTCTCCCCCCATATTGCAGGTCTTCAAGCGCTCACTCAAAATGCACCAATGATTATCTGGAAGCCCCGCGGCCACAGGTAGAAGACTCACAGGCAAAAGATCACTGCATGCCTGCCACCCAGGGGCTTGCAAAAGAGCTCCCCAGCCTCTGAGTTGTTGGCAGGAGTCAGAGGAGGAGGCTTCTTCCCATTCCACCTTTCCATCCCCTAGGGGCTACAGTCCTTCTCAGTGACTGTGCCCCAAACTCCACCCCCCCACTGGAACACCAGGGAATCGTTTACCCCTTATAAAGGTCCCTCCACCTCTGTTGTTCTTCTCCCGTCCTGTCCAATATTACATATATATGAAGAAAAAACTTTGATAGTGAAGTACTGTTGTATCAATTAGAAGAGAAACCGTAAGTTATACTCACAATAAATTTCTCTTGTGCTGAGCGTTTATAATGACTTTTTTTCCTTTTCTTTCTAGGTTGTTGATGCTATCCGTATTCACTGCTTCTCCCACATTGATCCACTGCAAATGGTGGCTCTATGATTGATTGGGAAGGGGCGCCTCACAATAAAGGCAGGTTGGAAACTGCAAAACCAGTCATTAACATTGTGCAGCTTTTGTAGTGTTGCTAAGAGACACCGTTCCAGGGCCTTAAGATCTGGCTGTGAGAGAAAATGTCAGGAGGAATTGCTTGCCCTGTCTGAAGAATTCCAAAAGAGAATAAATCCCCTTGGGAGAACATTATCTCACTCTATCAAGTCTATAAGGACATTTCAATATGGTACCACTTTGAAGATTATATAAATCAGGACTTAATGTTCTAAATTTGCGCTCTGTGTATAAGTGCCTTTTTACTGTTTTATATTATATAATAAGTCTGGTCACCGGATTAATTGTATGGGGTGTGGAGACATCCCTAAGGCACCACACGTAGCTGCTACATCAGAAGCGCCGAGATACACCATCTCCTTCTTTTTATTTTATTACCCCTCTATTTTATAGTAGGGTATCTTTCACTCAGGGTAGTATCTCAGCGATTCTTAAGAATAGAATGTATAAACATCAGAAAGAAAGGAATAAGAAAATAGAGAAAGTATTTAGAGGAGAATTAGATCTCCTTGATGGAGACCTTGAAAGTACTATGAAGAAACTGGGTAACACTCTCCTAAAGGAAAACAAAACGTGGTGGGAGATTGTAACATTAGAGAGATATCTAGCTGATAGTATTATTCCAAAAGTATTAAGAATAAAGAAAGAATGTTCCTTTGAGAGCGATTCCAAGGAATTTATAGAGTCATGGTATAAAACTCTGAGCAATTGTTCCTTTTCCATTATGGACCTAATTTTGAAAGAAAAAAGGAGAGACTTAAAGAAGTTTGAACAAGAAATAGAAGAATTAAGAACATTAACAGCTCCCTTTTCAGAATTGAAGGAATTCAGAGACCTTGAGGAATTATGGAGTTTTAGGCTACAGAAACAAGAACAGATTATTGTACAGCGAAGATTTAATAAATATAAGAGGGATATGGCAGATTTCAATTCTGGCACTGAGTACATCAACTTGAAGAAGGATGGAAATAAGAAGAAAAAACAAAGAGATACAAAGAACCATGTGGAGAAGAAAGAAGATGTTTTAAGTGATTCAGTGATAGAGGAGTTACTAGTATTTGAAGAGAATCTAAAAGAAATACAAGAGGGGAAAAGAGAAGAAGATAAGAAACAACGAAATACAGATAGGAAAGAAACAAATAAACGGGAGAATCGAGAGATAGAAAATGATAAGAGTAAGATATCAAATGGAAAAGACGGACAAAGTAAAAGGAAGGACAGAGAAAAAACACCAGTAGTTCACGAGGGGGAAGAAGAAAGAATGAGAAGGACGATAGGAGATACAACGGATCTGACAGGTCAAGAGATAGAAGATACAACGGATCTGACAGGTCAAGAGATAGAATTAAACAGTATCCATATGAAGATAGGAGAAGAGAAGATGAAAGAAGATATTATGAAGATAGGAAGAAATATCAGCGGGATGTGGAAAGGAAAGAATATGAAGAAAGAATATATATCGAGAAACAAAGGAGAAAAAAATGAGTATGAGGAAAGAAAACGATACGAAGAAAGGAAACGATATGAGGAGAGAAGATATTTTGAAGAAAAATGGAGGTATGAAGATATGATTAGAAAAGACAGGAGGAACCACAAAGTAAGAAGGAACTATGATGATAGGAGATATCCCCTAGAAAGAAGAAATCTTGACAGGGAGAGGGTTTCAGTAAGAAGAGATGTCCAGATCTCAAAAGAAATACTGTACCCCCGAGATGTGGACTATAGGGGAGATAGGGATAACGATCCAAGATGGGGTACAGATGGCCAACGAAAACAAGAAGAATTCCGTCTACCTGTAGAAAATAGATTTGAACCAACAAGAGGGAGGGAAGGAGATCAACTGGAGCATGATAATTCAAGGATTTTTTTAGGGATACCGACCCAAGGGGGTCGAAGAGAATAAAATCTAAGAAGATCCATAGGAAAAGGGGAAGAAGGGGAGGAATAAAGAGAAAGAAAAAGAGAATGAAGAAGAAGGAAAAGAAAGAGAAGAAAAAGAATCATAAAATGGAGAAAGTTAAAATCTTCAACTTAAGTAATTATCAACTGACAGAAGGAGAAGAAGAAGTACTGAGCAAAGGATTAAAGTTTGCCCCTTCAAGTAAGGCTGATACATTTAACACCTTTATCGACCTTCAGAAATTTGTGAGACGTTTAGCTTTGAAAAAAGAAGAAAATATTCCCATATTCCGAAAAAAGTCCACCTTCTTTCCCCAGCATATGAAGGGGTGCTTCATCGAGGCATTCGAGAAGATAATAAAAGAAGAAATCAAGTTTCTGGATAATAATAATAATAAGAAAAATAATAACTTAGATGTAAAGGAAAGGAAAGCACTTTCTTCCCTAAAGAATAATGACAGTATAGTCATTAAACCCTCAGATAAAGGGGGAAGTATAGTGGTGATGAACAAGGAGAAATATAATGAAGAATGTCTTAAACTATTGGAGGACAAGAATACCTATAGTAGGCTAAAGATGGATCCCACTGAAAGGATCAAGAAGGATTTGAACACCATTATAGAAGATTTTGTAAAAAAGGGGACTATAACAGACCAAGAAAAGAATTTTATATTAATAGATCATCCACAGATTCCGGTATTTTACATCCTACCAAAGATTCACAAAGATGAAAAAACTCCCCCCGGAAGACCTATAGTGGCAGGAGTTCATTCTTTGACATCTAATCTTTCACAGATTATCGACTCCCTATTACAACCAATGATGTTGAAGATTAAGTCATATCTTAAGGATACGGGAGATGTTTTGAGGAAAATTGAGGGAATCCAATGGAATGAAAACTGTAAGATCGTCACGGCGGATGTTCAATCATTATATACCATCATTAAGCACAGTTTAGGCCTTGATGCGATCAGATGGATCCTCAACGATGAAGACTTTGAGGAAGAAAAAAAGAACTTCATACTTACAGGAATAGAATTTATTCTTAAGAATAACTTCTTTTGGTTTAAGAACGACTTTTATATACAGAATGAAGGGACAGCGATGGGGACGAAATTCGCCCCCTGTTACGCTAATGTGTTCATGGCGTGGTGGGAGGAGCGTTATGTCCATTCATATCCCCATGCAGGAATACATCTGAAGGCTTACTATAGGTACATTGACGACATCCTGTTTGTATAGGATGGAGACAATGAATCTTTGGAAACATTCTGCAAATATTTGAATGAAAATGAGGCAAATGTCAAACTAACATTTAGCACCAACAGGAAAGAAGTAGAGTTTTTAGACCTACATATTAAAGAAGAGAACAATCATCTGGTGACTAAAACCTTTAGGAAACCCACGGATGCGAATTCATTCATCCCAAGAGGAAGCGAACATCATCCTAGATGGTTAAAATCCGTCCCACTTAGTCAGTTTACACGAATAAAAAGAAACTGTTCCAATCAAGAACATTTTCTGGAACAGAGCAAAGATCTTAAAGAACGTCTCCTTAGAAAAGGGTATGAAGAAAAAGAAATCGACCAAGCCTTTGAAACAGTAGAGAAGAAAAAAAGGAACAATCTGTTGAAAGAAAAAAAGAAGAAAATGAAGTGTAAGGACAAAAGAAATAACATGAGCTTCATCACCCAATTCAATGGAGGTAACAAACATATAGAAACATTTTTTAAGACCCATTGGAACCTCCTTTTGAAAGATCCTGACCTTAAGAGAATATTACCATCCTGTCCAACTTTCATTTACAGAAGAGCTAAAAATATCAGAAATTCAGTGGTAAGCAGTGTGATAGATCCACCAAGAAGAATAGGAAAGGTCAAAAGTATGGGCTTCCATAGGTGTGGAATATGTATAGCCTGTAAAAGTATCAAAGGGAGCAAGAAAACAGAAACCTTTATGGCTAAGAATATAAAAGAAGAATTCAAAGTAAAAGAATTCATGACATGTGACACAAGGAATTGTGTATACCTTATCGAGTGTTCATGTTCCAAACAATATATTGGAAGAACCAAGAGAAGACTCCGAGAAAGATGGGGAGAGCATCTTAGGAATGTAAAGAAGGGGGTTATGACTCACCCTCTCTCGTTACATTTTAAAGAGGTTCATAACTGCGACGTTAACCATATAAAAAGGATGATAGGGATAAAAAGAGTTGAGAACAGTTGGAGAAAGAATAATAATATAGCGAATCTGGCCAGAAAAGAAATGGAACTTATTTATAAATGTGATACTTTAGTTCCGAATGGCCTTAATGCAGCCTTTGAGCTTAAATGGTTTTTAGAATAATTTTTATATAATTAAATAGGAATACATACCTTTAACAGGGAGCATCAATCCCCTGAATATATTTTATGGATGTATTTTTATACTTTCTGAACCTTTGTATCAGACAGTCACTATTGTATACTTTGTTATTGTTGTGTCATTTGAAAAATGGGATGAGCAATAGGACCCAGGAGAATGGCACGGGTTAAGACTACCCTTTTTTCTTATCACCTTTTACATCACTAGATAGAAATTATATTATATGAATTTTGCACTATATATCTCGTTTGTTAATTTGAAAGTATTTAATATGTATATGGACCAATTAGGAATGATGCATACTTTGTAATTGCTATGACATTTGCAAAATGGGATGAGCAATAGGACCCAGGAGAATGGCATGGATGGAGACTATTCCTATATCTTATTATCTTTTACATCACTCGATAAAAATATTTAAGTTATGGAAGAGGAATTATATTTTATGAATTTTGCACTATTAATTTCATTTGTTGGTGAGTGGTTTTGAGGAATTTTTAAGGAGTTATATTTAATATGTATATGGACCAATCATGAATGATGAACATGGCGCCAAATTCGTTTTTATTTTCTGTGAAGCAATACCCCCGTTATGCACCTTGAGAAAGGCCACAGAGCTGGCTGAAATGCGTTGGTGAGACAGAATACTCCGGTGGTGAGCAGTGCTTAAACTTGATAAAATTATTTAAAATTTTTTCGATACAGCAAGGCTACGGGCCCCTATATCATCTGCCGGCTGTATGAGAGTGTGGACAGTATACTTAAGCGATGCACTGTGTCCCACGGAGCTCTGTATATAAAAAAAAAGGGGGATTCTCCAATTTCTAAAAAGACTTTTGTTGCAACCTTTTAAAGAAATGTTTTAACAATTTTCTGCAATTGTAAAACGAAATAAATTTATTGTATAAACATCGTTTATCGTGGAGCATCACTCACAGACAAGAAAAGAAATACTTCTGAATGCGATATTTAATCATCTTTATTGTAAGCAGCAAACAACACCAATTTGGGCTGTATGATTGTTGCAGTATTACACTATTGTGGTTCTTTCTCTTTTCATATTCTGAGTGGATCAATGTGGGAGAAGCAGTGAATACGGAGAGCATCAACAACCTAGAAAGAAAAAAAGTTATTATAAACACTCAGCACAAGACAAATTTATTGTGAGTATGACTTACAGTTTCTCTTCTAATTGATACAACAGTACTTCACTATCAAAGTTTTTTCTTCATATATATGTAATATTGGACGGGACGGGAGAAGAACAACAGAGGTGGAGGGACCTTTATAAGGTCGATACGCTTATTTCCAAGGGGAGCCATTGTGAGTATAAGCCTGAAGTGGGGGTTTGGACATACCACTAGGATATTACACTATTGTGATTTCTTCTTGTTCTATGTCACGCTATACGGTGGACTGGAAAATTGAAAATAACGTTGTAAAGCTAAAGGAGGAATTGCTTGCCCTGTCTGAAGAATTCCAAAAGAGAATAAATCCCCTTGGGAGAACATATCTCACTCTATCAAGTCTATAAGGACATTTCAATATGGTACCACTTTGAAGATTATATAAATCAGGACTTAATGTTCTAAATTTGCGCTCTGTGTAAAAGTGTCTTATTACTGTTTTATATGATATAATAAGTCTGGTTACCAGATTAATTGTACGGGGTGTGGAGACATCCCTAAGGCATTACACGTAGCTGCCACATTAGAAGCGCAGAGATACACCCCCTCCTTCTTTCCTCCTTCGTATTTGTCAGCATTGGTTTACCACCCTTGGCAGCCAGCGTCCAGTGCAATGAGCACCCAGGTTTCCCACCCCCAGGCAATGAGCACCCAGGGCCCAGAGGGACCCTCCCCGCCCCCGGACAATGAGCAGCCAGGGTTCATAGAGACCATCCCCACTCACAGGCTACGTACAGGTTGGGGCCAGAGAGATACCCCCTTCCCCCCTATTTTGGAAATAAATAGTGGGTGGCCCCAAACACCTAGATTACCAGGGTGCTAAACAGGAGTAAAGTTTTGCTCTGAGCATTTAGTTAATCAAATGAGATATTGACAGCTTGGGGGTGAGTTAAAACTGTTTCAGGTATTTCAGATGCCTACAGAGGAGGACGTGCTTCACGGAGTTGCTCAGTGGCACAAGGTGAACACATCATACTCTGTTTCTATAGCAGATGGATGATGCCTGGGAAGGTACTCAGTCTCCTACTTCACTGGTGATGTATATGAGGCCTGGCTGACAGTTAAATTTTGTTTGTATTTAGTAGTGTTGTTTCCCCATTGGGAGTTCCATTTATTTAGGTAGTGGGGTTTTAGACCCCGTATAGGGTAAGGTTATTAGGCTAAGCTGCTTTTGCTTCCCTTGCAGGATCTGAGTCAGGAGGAGACGAGACCCATCATCTACGGTGAGTACCACACTAATTCTAGAAACAGTTTTGCCCCCACCACAGGTGGGTAAGGTAGGCCCCAGACTTGAGTGGTCTGTTGAGATCTATGCTCACCCCTCGCCCTAGGCCAGAGTAAATACAAGAAACCCTCCAACCAGGGAGTGAAGTCACGCACTTCCTTCCAGTGAGGCACTTGAAGTCTCCCTTCTCTGTGCCTCCGCCTAATTCTCATACCTTCCTAGGAAGCCGGGTGTCCGGCAAGCCCTGAGAGTAGGTGAACAGGTTGTCGACAAGTGGTGCATCTTTCCAGAGTTCTCCAGGAACAGGTAGGACCCGAGGATAGGGAGGGTCTGTTTGTGTTTCAGGACCCTTCACATCTGTCCTCCCTGCTCTACCAGCTACGTCTCCGCCTTCTCTTCATCTCCTCTCTGCTCTCTCCTATCCAATCCTCTGCTCTCTCTGTCTTCCTTTCCTGCAACCTCTGCTGAAGCTGCATTATTCAGAGGTATGTAATTATTGCATTTATTAGTAATTTAGGTTAGAGTTTGGGTTAGGGTTATTGTAAAGCAGAACCTTTTAAGGTCTATCATAGTATACGTGTTTATATATTGTAGTAGGTGTTACTGGGTAAGTTTACCTTTTTTGATTTGGACAATTATATTTGTAATAAATATGTAAATATATTTTTTTTAAAGTGAAAACAGTAAAAAAAAATGTTTTAAAGAAAACTTATCTTAACTCAATTCACAGTCTTGAACCCTCATTTAGATGTCTTTCAGAAATGTAGCACCATAATGACCATCCATGTGGTCCCCTCCTGTGAACAACACTGATACGGGAAGTATAGACGCTGGACCATAGAGGCTATTTGCTTCTGCTGCCTGTCATACAGCAGTTGTGGCCTATATACATGTTAATGCTGGAGCCAGCAGTATGAAAGGTCACCTCTATGTCCTGGTGTCCTCCTGCAGTGCTTACTATGCTTACCTCATTGCAATGGCTCTGTTACCAGCATGGTTACAAAGCCTTGTCAATATTTTGTAAATATACCTTTTGTTCTTCTTTAATACGTCTTACAGTGGTTATTTCTATATGCAGGCAGTAGGTATCCCACTGAGTTGCATCCTGCTTTAGTATGCATGCTAGAGCCAGGCACTGTGGGGTGCCTGTAAGTGCTCTGAGGTTTTTGGAAGCACTACATACAGTCCCTGGAAGTGAGAACATGAAAGGTTTTAAAAAGATTACATTTAAGAGGGAATTTCTTTCTATTTTATTTTTTTATATCTGTGGAAGATATATAAAATGATCTGGCTTCTTTGAGAACCCTGTCTTTCATTCAACTACATAATGAAAGTGACATGCTAATACAGGGCCTGAAAAATCCTGTCCGCCATGGGGACCAGATATTTGGGAACTTCTCTACCTGCATTTTCAGTCGGCAGGTAGTAGAGCAATCAGAGGCTGTAACAAATAAAACCTGTGGGGTCGTTCTTTAAGCATTAAGCTTTAGTCTTCATCTTAAGCCAGATTTCTAATAACTATATATACATACATGTATATCCATATAACCTTCTGTATAAAAAAAGTGTGTCTGTGTATATAGATAGATGTACTGGACACACACGATTGTCAAAAAAAATCTTGTGTCAGTGATTCGTAGTGGATTCCTTGTGCAACTCCACTGCTCTCAGTGGACCATATTCACTGATACGATTTTGCATGGTTTTCCATGCGTATATTTAGGAGCGGAGTAACTGCGCATGCGTAGTCCCGGGATTTTCACAGAGAATATGACATCGCCATATGCACTAAATGCAGAGTCCTGGGACTTTAGCCTTTAGCAAAATCGACTCGGCAAACATCGCAGACAAAAAAACGTCCAGATGTTTGCCATGTTAAACATAGCCCAGACTGTATTTACTAAAGTCTATTTTTACTAAATTTCCTCTAGTTCGGTCTGTAAGTGGTGAAAAAAAAAACGCCTCTTGTGTGTGTTGCTTTCATAGAAAGCGACACACACTTCAGCTGAAAAACATATGCTTTATGTAAAAATGGTGTGCTTCATCATTCTATCCCCAGACACATATAGTACTATAAGGCATGTGTTTGTGGTCATGCTGATCTTTATAGTACTATAAGCGTCAGCCTGACAAGGGGTAAAATGATCCATGTAATGTGTAATGTTACCCTTTTAAACCTTACTCAAAATAAGCATTAATAATGTACATGTGTAACTAAAAAAAACATTAAAACAATGTGCCTAATGTGTCTGTGTGTGTTCATTTAAACTGTAATGGTGGCCGTGTAGTTACTAATCCTAAGAATAATGTTAGTGTTAGTGTACATGGGCCTGATCCAGACCTACGCATGCGCACAACCTTCAAAACAGGCCATAATTCCCTGGGCGGCTGTAGGTCTGGATCAGGCCCCATGTGTGTATAAAATATATAAAAGTATTAATCACCGTTTAGCCGTCATCTGTCTTGGGATGACTTGCATGTAGTTCTTGTTGTGTTGTAATCTGTTTTTGAAATGTTGATTGCAGATATTCTCCTGTTGCTTGAAGATGCTGATCCTCTTGCTTGGAGCTGATGTTCTGTTGCTTGAAGGTGGTCCTTGGTCTCCTCCGGATCTTGACACGACGTACTCCTGCTTGCAGTTCTGGGGTCCCGCTGCTAATGATCGTTCGGCCACTAGAGGTCCCCCTTTTATACTGAATATGACGTCAGAGACATATTGGCGATGCATAATCGCTAAGAAAAAAACGATTTTAGTAAATGAGGTCCTTAGTGTCATTGCAGTGTTCCTGTACTACTCTACTGCTCTCATTGTCACCACAGTGTTTCTGTGCTACTCTACTGCTCTCAGTGTCACCGCAGTGTTCCTGTAATGCTCTGTTTAATAACCACAGTATTTCTGTACTACTCCGCTGCTCTCAGCACACCACCAGTATCACCTCAGTGTTCCTGTGCTATCAAGCTGTGCTATTCAACTCCTACAGATACATTTCAATTGTGCTGACTACTGTGCTACCAAGTTGTACTGTCAAGTTGTGCTTTTCAGTTATTTAAGTTCATCTACATCTGTGCTGTATTCTGTGTAACTGTTGTCAGCATTTACACTCTCTTGCAATTGTGTTCAATATACTCAAGTGTCCCTAAGGCAGAATCCCAAAACCCAGAGTCTGTGACAGTGATCCAGATCCTGCGTGCGTAATTCCCCTGTCCGCTATGATGTGCGCATGCGTACGCTAGCGTACCGGCCGGCGTACGTAATGATAGTTACGTACGTTGGCCGGTACATTAAAAGGGGCCGGCCACGTCTGCCGTATCTCTGCCGTATAGGCGGAGATAGGCATTTAAATTAGGGAGCGGGGCGGGGGAAGGCCCATTATGACAAGGTCTGCGGGCGTAAGTCGTGAATTTTAAGGTAGAAATCTGGAGACTTAATTGTCCAGATTTTACTACCTTGAGTGGGAAGTGCAGGTGTAAGACGTGCGTTGGTCTGGATCCAGCCCAGTGTCTTTACAATGTTATTAATAATTGTGAAATTGCATTCTAAAATAAAACAATGAAATACAGATATCCCTATTAAATAAATAATTTATTTCACCACAAAACAATATTCATTGAGAAAATTTTGCAATATACCAAAAAAGAAATTAGAAGAGATGCTTGCAACTTGACATATTATAGTTGCACTGAAGCCATATCAATTGGAGGGCTTAGTAGGCAAACAACTAATAAGAATTGACTTGAAAGTGTTTCTGATGTCTTCATGTTGAACATAAAACTTTATTCCTGACTCTGGAATATAACATATATCTCTATCAGAGGACATTTAAGCTGAATTACTCATGCTAAACCCTAGATGTACTCAACTTACACTCTTGTACTCTGCCTCTTGGTATGCTTAAAGGTCATACTTATATAAATAGCAATCTTGTGAATAGGATGCTTTTACCTCCTAGTCTGCCTTTTACTGAAACCTCAATTACCACCTATTACTCTTATGTTTGTACAAACTATCAATTACTACCCCCTATTGCAGAACAACAGTTAAGATCAGATATTGTATTTTACATGTATATTGCATCGAAGACACTACATATGTTTCCTGGCAGTTAAGAGTACGCCACCGTATCCTGTTTCCGACAAGCGTCAACTCATGCCGTGCCGTCCTTATTAAAAAACTTGTTTGTAATGGAAGATTTTAATTGAATAGTATGCACCCACTCAGCAGAGCTTTTATAAATGTTAATTTAATTATCATTAACATATTACCTAGATCAGGGAGAGATCTGGAGATATTGGCATCATAAAGACACACTTTTTAACATACATTAGAATAATTACAAAAATATTTTTACATGCTGCTGTGATATTTGCAGCAGCAGAAACTATTTCTCCTCTTGCTGCTTGAGCAGATCCTGGCTGTTATTAGGCAGTCAGGATACAATGATATTGTTTGCTCTAGCCATTTTTCAGTTTTCAGCCTCAGATTTAGTGCAGTAGGATCTTTGTTCCTTGTTTCTACTGTTTTTTGCCTTGCTATAACTACTTCTTGTTTCCCTCACATTGTTCTGGTTTGATCTTGATCTTGATCTGGTCCTTCCTACTTCTGCTGTACCTGTTTATGTGAATTGCTACCCTGTTTATCCTTCTGAGTACTCGCCCCTTCACCAACCCTGTTCCCTCAGTATGTGTCCCAGTCCTCTCTATAAATGTGTTGTCCTTGTCTGGTTATGAGAACTCTGTCTCATCTTGTTGTGTCCAGTTTCGGTCTGCCTCAGGTTCTGGATCTGTGCTCCCTGATTCCTGCCTGATACTGGTGTCCCTGTAGTTCTTGTTCTTTGCTGTGTCCAGACCATCTTTGTCCTGTCTTGTTTGGGTGCTGTGGTGATGTCTGATTCCCAAACTCTCCTTGCTACTCTGGAATCTGCCACAGGGGGCTGTGACCTGCTAGTTCCAACCACTCAAGCCTATCCCCACCATCAGGGGCTTTAGCAAAGACCTAGCCCCAGTTAAACTCTGCTTCTTGGTGTGGTTAACCAGGTAACATAATAAATATAATATCATAAAGATGGTAAAAGTCCCATTAATTATTGTCTAAGAGCACTTGAAAGTTGAAAACTCTCTGTAGAGTTTGATTCTGGGAGGATTTGTTAAAGTGAGTATAATATCACCTCATTGTGCTGTTTGCCCTGATACTATTTCAATGAAAGAAAATGATGGTTAGACAAGTAGCCATACCGACAAATTGGAAAACAGAACTTGTTTACCACAGAACTATGGGTCGGATTCACACTTAAGAACGCGTTAGGTTCTTAAATAAACGTAACTAGCAGCACGGCAACTCCCCCGGCAACCCCCCGGTTTTCAGGTTCTTAAGAGACTTACGAGGGCTCCCTTAACTGTAGGTTCGCATTTGTGTGCGTAGGGCGTCTAATTACGAAAGTGACTGCATAATCACACCTTCTTTTGTTCATTTAAATTCCTCCCTCTACCCAATCTTCTTATCTCCCGAGTTAATTATTCACGGCACACCCCATGCTGCGTAAGTTACTATGGGCTCTATTTATAGAGTTCATTTTGGAGTGATAGGGGCAGTTTTCAATAGAAAACTGCCCTTATCGCTTCAAAATGTCCTTTCTCATATTTACAAACCCTGCATCGCCAGTGGAAACTATCGTTTCCATAATGATGCAGGACTCCTTCTCCTGCCATCACCGGGCCCGTTCATGTGAATGGGCTCCCTCTGTACCGCATATTTACACAGCGGTGAAGGGGTGGTGAAGCGGAGTTTCTAACTCCGCTCACCATGAAATTCTAACGCCAGCTCAGGCTGGCGTTAGGAGCTGTTCGCAGGGAGATCCCTGCGATGGACAGCTTAAGCCCACCCCCCTCTGTCCCTGATTGGACCAGAGAGGGGTGAGTGACAGGAATCAAACTGATTCCTGACTGCTTTTTTTTTTTTATTCTTAGCGATCCCCTGAACCATCAATGTTTCCCCCCTTTTATCCACTGAAGCACCAATGACAAGAGGAGATTCAGAACCTATATAAAATGATTATATATACGGTATATATATATAATCATTTTATAAATATTTTATATAGGTCTGAATCTCCTTTTGTCATTGGTGCTTCAGTGGATAAAAAGGGGGGAAACATTGGTGGTTCAGGGGGATCGCTAAGAATAAAAAAAA
>WWET01002908.1:93863-107908 GCA_011038615.1 Limnodynastes dumerilii | reverse complement strand
ACTCACCGGACATCGTGAGTCTTCACGATGAAGGTAAGTTTTTATAAATCTGGGGAGTGAAGTGTCCAGGCTCGCTGCGATGATAAGCGAGCCTGGATTACTATCACTCCCCAGATTTATGCGCTGTCCGTAAATAGAGCCCCATGAACCTAGCGACTTTAGGTTTGTTGTGTTGAATTATGGCATTTGTGGTCCCAAGTCCAACGTAAATTGCTTGTGCAGTATATCCTTTATTAAATATACGCACCTAAAACCATCCAGATTCTTAACTGTGAATCAGGCTATATGTCCTATAACATATATATGACCCAACATTGGGACTCTCATTGTTAGACTTAGGACCACCATAAGGTGGGAAGGTGAGGGTTAGATTGCAGGATGTGGGAGGCTAAGGTTAGGTTTACAGAAAGGGAAGGTTAGGGATCATCTGTGGTACATGGAGAGTTAAGGTTAGCCTAATAGAAGAGGAGAAGAAAATACTTCCTGTTTCCTTTGAGGCAATCCAATCCTGATTGTTCGCTGTGTCCACACTGTCTTATTTGGAGATGTAAAAAATTCCCTGCTGTTGTGGCTGCATTGTCATAACACAATTTGTCACAAATCACCTCATTGTGCCAGTGATCCACACCCCCAATAAAGGCAATTAGTTTGAATTAAAAGAAATAGTATTCAGATTACAATCTGCATTCAAATGTAATATGTGATGACTTTACTCAGGGATCATTCTGATAAAATACTGACTGATTGATAAAAAAAAAAGTTTTACAAAAGAAGAGAAAAATACAATTAGAATACAAGAAAACATTTGCTGAGGATAGCACAATAGTGTCACAATAATGTTTGCTAATAACAGTTCTTGTGTAGCAGCACACTATGTTATGCAGCTCTTGCAAAATATTTTTTTTTCTTATACATGAATGGGGGGTATTTCTCTGTAGACTTTAAACTGAACAGGCTGTGAAATAACAATGTGTGTGGGGGGCCATTCATATTTTTATATACCCTATTACCATAAGTGCCTGAATGGGACAGGTGCCTTATAATACATTAGACTATTAACTGTGTACTGTAATTAGAAGGGTGCTGGGTAAATTTATTTTCTGTATTTCTATGCAGACAAAAGTTCTCTTAATTAGCTTTTTTTTTTCTATTGTACATAAATCACATTTTAACAGTCATTTCTAATAATCAACATGTGTCTATTTAGAAAAATCCATTAATCTATGCACTGTTTTCTACTAGACAATGAGACAGAGTTTCTATAAATGCTGAAGTGTTAGTGGTAAAGCGAAACATTTGCTGATATTAGAACTGATGCAGAGCTGCACATTTGTCATTTTTTTTTCTTAAAGAGGAAGCGCAGTGGAATTTTGAACTGTTCATGCATAGAATGAGAACTGGCATAGAGATTCAGACGTACAGCACATGAATGTCCCCCATTGTGACACTTTGCGCATCTGACATGGTGCAGCTCAGAGGAGGCTTTCCAGCAGGTCCCATATGTCCCATAGGTCCCATATGTGTTTCGCACATTTTTATGTGTATGATTAGACAGTTATGTATAATAAAGGGGAGACTTTCCTGTCAGACACCTTTAAAGTTGATAAACTATTTAATAATTCTTACCTTTATAGATCCTGCTATTTATTTATTAACAGGTTTTTATATAGCGCTATCAGATTACGTAGCGCTTTTGCAAAGCATATTTCACATTCACATCATTCCCTGCCCCTATTGGAGCTACATACTAAGGTCCCTAACTCATACATATACACACACACACTAGGGTTAATTTAGTCGGCAGCCAATTAAACTACCAGCATGTTTTTGGCATGTGGGAAGAAACCTAAACATATACAGTTATACAGTTATGGTTTTTTCACAGACTGACCTTTCATACAGGCATTGGTTATGCTTCATAAAATGAATGAAAACAGCCAACATGAGTTTCACACCTTGGAGAAGCAACATCAGGCACAGAGGAGCAGGCAAAGGATCTATCGGAGCTGCGTAAGTCTTTTTGGGATGTGTAAAACTGAGGTGTGCAGACGTTTTCATCTGCCTCCTCATATCATTTTGGAAACTTTGCAGATTGTGTAAAGGGACATTGAATCACATATTATTATTATCGTTTATTTATAAGGCGCAATATTAACACCCACACAGCATTACAACCGTTTATAATATTGTTAGTGTTGATACAATTTTGTGCTTTTGGAACTTTCCAGTTGCATATGGGCGCTGCTTTGGGAATGTCCCAGTCCTCTTTTTACCAGTGCTTAAGGTGGGCACAGCGGCATTGCTAAAACGTATGAGTCAATTCATACACTTGCCTATGGATGAGGAAGCTCTTGTTCGTACAAAGTTTTCTTTTTATAACATTGCTAGCTTTCCACGTGTTATAGGGGTTGTGGATTGCACACATATTCCCACTGTTGCTCGAGGGAGTAATAGGAAGCAGTTTAAATCCATCAATGTCATCAATGCCATCAGTGTTATGTCTCTTTCCCTTTCTTATGTGTAGTTGCAAAATATCCTGGATGATTTTTATTGTCTTGTGCAACTGCGCAATAGTCAAATATTATCAAGGAGGCAAACACGTTTATAGTAATGCCTGACGTTTCAGTACATAATTGATGACCTAAAGGTTGTTTCATCATAGAAACATGACAATATAATATATATTTTTTTTTGTGTTTGCCTATTGTTCACTAACTTAATATTTAATAACATTAAAGAACACTGTGCATATCCTATTTGGCCTTTTCTGTTCACTCCCATTGCACAACCACATACGGAGGCAGAGATTGCATACGGTTCACACATACCTCTGCCAGGTCTATTTTTGAAACAGTTATTGGCATGTGGAAGGGGGGGTTTAGGTGTCTGGACCGATCTGGAGGAGCCCTTATGTATGCACTCAATGAAGTATGCGAGCTGATTATGTTATGTGCTATGTTTTATAACATTGCCATACATCATGGTGTACCTTAGGATGAGGAGGATATGGTAGATGTAACTTCAGACCAGGTTTAAGCTGCGTTGCCTGATGTGGAGGAAACTGGATTTCCTCAAAATCTATTCCCTCAATATTTCACATGTAAATACTACTGGTAAATACAAATTTACACACATGATAATAGTCATGTCTACCATAGTATACCTTACGCAATGGTTTGACAATATTTCTGTGACATTGATCCACATTAAGTTGTAAACTGTAGAGTCTTATTGTAATTAACTTCACATAAATGTTTCCTTTCCCACAGCTTAGTAAATATGGCCCTAAGAATCCGTGTTTTTTGGTTGGAATGGGGTCAGATTGGGGGTCTGGGGTTGGTGCCAATTTTTAGGCCAGGGTTGATACTGGGGTTCTTAAGGCAGATTACTCTGGGTTGGCTACTGGTGTTTGGAATGTGGTTGGAAATGGTGAGGGAAATGTGTCCTCGATGAGGACCCACTCCCAAAGAAAATGTGTGCAGAACATTTTATTCATCCCCCTTTACTTTTTTGTGTAGAAGTTCATGGTGGGGGTGAAGAGGGGTCAACTGACCCCCTATCCCCCCACACCACATTCCTACACCCCTGGATGAGGTTAACCTAGTTACTATATGGCATGGTCGGAGGTTCAACGGAGACTTTGGGCTGTTGTCCTCCGGTGGCTTCAGACTTTTATCCACTTGATGGTTCCGGTTGGGGGTTAAAGAAAGAACATACAATAAGTTTTGACTTGTGTAACTGTAAACTTAAAAAATGGCAAAAAATGTTTACTAATCTTGCCCCTCTGCAGCGTTACATACTTCCGGACTATCAGTTGTTCAATCACCTGTACACAAGACACAGATTTAAATCACCATTTTGAGATCTTTAACCATGTGAGCTACAGCATTAATTTTAAGGGAGCTGAGGGTGCTGACTACTATTATGGATGCAGAAGAATTGAGGCCTTAAACCCCTAATATAATAAAACGCTGCATTTATCAGTGCTTCAGGCATGTATTGTGTGTGAAATATGACAGAAGGACAATTTAGCATAGGTGGTTGGATCTGATTAAGTGGCAACCTGATGGTTCACCTATGCAGACAAATTTAAAGGAGGATATGATTCCTGCCCCTCCAAATTGTGTCTGAGTGTCTCTGACTCTTTGTCTGTATTTGTTAATGATTGTGTATTTTTTTTATTTCATTTTTGTTTTCTGTACTGATCAATGCGTTATCCCTTACATGAAGTTACAACATTTTACAATTTCTCCAATAGAAACTAGGTGGAAGATGGCGGAGGTACAGAAGACAGAGGAGCAGCAGGAGGAACTGGAGCTGCCGGAGTCAGGGAAGGAGCAGCAGGTCACAGTGAAGGAGGAGAAAGTGGCGATGGAATATGAGTAGGAGCTGGTGGGGAGGAGTCAGTGGTGGTGGAGGAGGATTCAGTGGTAGAGGAGGAGAAGTTGGTTGTGGATGAGGATGTGTTGAGAGGGGAGGATAAAGAGGTGGGGGATGAGGAAGAGGACCAGTTTGCAGTGGAGGAAGAGAATTTGGTGGTGGTGAAGGAGGAAGGGGACAATAATGGATTGCAATGACTGAGGCAGTCAAGGTGTAATTGATAAGCAACTTTTTTTTGTTATGATAAATGTTTTATGCATTTTGCTTTACAGATGTTGAAATTGCAGAACAGGAGAGGCATCAGTGCCATATGGTGCATGTTAAAACTGCCAGAGTTTACAGGTCATTTTAGATTTATTTCAAGATTATATATCATTTTTTTTTCATGATATTGGTTTTATTAATGTTTTTATAAAGTTTCTTAATAAAATGTCATTGTTTTCAAAATGTGTGCCAAACAAAAATGTACAGATATGAGGGGTTCTAGATAGTTGGATAAATGGATAGATAATTAAAATTTGATAGTTAAATTATATTAAAAAAAATAGTGATCCAGCACTTTTCCACTATGTGGAGACGGTAAAGAACATATGCATCTGAATACGCAATTGGTTGCATCCAGAATTACGTTATCCATAGGTGCGTGTTTTAGCAGAAACACACAACTCTGGATCGCACGTATACCATTTATGCGTTACTATTGTGCAATGCTTCCGTAAAAACTACAACTGGATCAGATCCATTGAGAAAGTGCTGACACAAGTTTTCTGAACTGATTGGGGACCTGGCACACATGATAAGCTTGGGCTAGATCCAGACTCCTGCATGCTTTATGTGCGTGTAAAGGTCTGAAATTACGCATCGTAGAGGGGAGTACACGCCTCCAGCACTATTATCTCTATCATGGGTTATATCTTGAATAAAATGACCTTTTAAAATATAGCTGTTAGTCAAAAAGTAGCCTAATGCACATATACCCATGTGTTTCACTTTTAGAGAACAAATGTTTCCATTTTATTCCATTTTAATGAGAATTCAGTAAAATATGCAGATGTTGAATTGCCTCTCCAGCATCTCCAGTTCTATATAAATGGTGTGATGATAAGTGCTGAGCTATAAAGGAAATGGTCCCTTGGCCATGGACATGCAAGCACAGAGACAATGCAGTGCTTGATTTGCATGCATAGAGGTCACATTAATCACAGCTTGAGTGCTGCTTGGTGAACATGATTGAGGTACGTCCCCTGGATTTGTGTTGCTGATTAACAGGCTCAAGTGATATGTGTATGTATATCAGAAAAACAACTGGTTTAATTTTGCATAATTTCACTCCTAAAAATAACTAACTGGAAAAGGCATTATCATCACATTTTTCTGAATGTCCTTATAATACAATACATAACTTTTTTTTTAACTTTGCATTGATCCTACAATGTATTCTGTCCTTGCCATTTCTGAATCCAAACCAGTGGTAAACAAAGCCTGTCATGTGATCAACGTCTAAAGAGACGGAGTATTTCTATAACTGCAGAAAAGACAAATAATGAGCAGGGAGTTTTTCTATAGTAAATTTTCCAAGGTGAATGACCTAGTAATCTGTGATCTAAGCAAAATTGTTATTTATACCAGAAGAGAAAATATATAAAAATGTGATTGCGTTTATCAAATGTATGGTGATATTAAGAGAGCACAACTCAAGAGGTATAAATAGCTATACTTACTATGAGAATCTTCCAGGTGAAAGGAAAACAAGTGTGGTTCAATGGTACACTGGGGTAGATCCAGAACTACGTTTGCCGTACGTTTATTCGCGTAGCGTATTTTCGTGTGCGTATATTCTATACACTCCCCTAGTAACACCCCTTGAATGTACGTATTTTGTCAAGATACACTTTCCAAACCCTACCTTAACTTTTGCCAACATAACCGCAGTGATCCGCACACGTACGTATGGGCAACACGAATTTACGCAGCTAAGCACGCCCATACTGTACAATTTAAATACAAACCCCCGCCTACTTAACGTATTTCAGATGTATTTTGGACTCACGCAAAATTGGCACGCCCACACGTAAGTATTTACGTGACACATACGTGAATGGCCCATACGTTCACAATTACGCTACGTTACTGTGCGTATTTTCTATGGTGCGCATGCGCAGTACTTACCAAAAGGCGATTTTACGTCTCCGCCATGCGTAAATTCGCTCAGAAGCGTTGTTCTGGATCTGGGCCGATGGCCTTAATTTTGAAAGACCATTGTACAGCGGCTAAATGCAGACTGCTGTCAATTGGCGGCAGTTTGCATTGTAGGAAGTGGCTGGGATGCGACTCTGCAAAGGGTTAGTCACTTTACCTAGCCCTGCCCTTAACCCTTTCCTAGCCACCATGCCCCGCAGCCTAACCCTAACCTTTCATGCCCCACAACCTTACCCTAAATTTCCCCTTAAGCCTTAACTTTAGCTCGCTGCAGCCTAACCCTAACCTACCATCGTAGCCTTTCGCTATTGGGAATGGGGATATAGGTTACCAATAGTAATTTTCGATTTTCAGGGATGTTTGAACAATGATACAGCCGCCTTTCTGCTGGTGGCTGCATCGTGTTTGAAACACAACCGCACGGTTTGACGACCACATGCCAAAGGGATACAATATCATAACTGCAAAAAAATAGCTTGACGCTAAATAATTTAGTGAAACATAAATAGTTACTAGAACAATTCTGCATATATTCTTCCCAGTCTTACTGGCAGACTGGATGGGCCATGTGGCTCTTATCTGCCGTCACTTTATATGTTTCTATAAGTGTTGAAAAGTTTTCCTCTTGGGATATAAAATTTACCAGCACTGTAGTTTGAGCACACGATTTGCTGTGTACTCTTGACAATATAGAATTACTAATTATAAACACCTACTATACCTGTAACAAGTAAACACAAGGCCACGTTTCTATTCAAATATATGAAATGTGTGCAAGTGTATATATAAATGAAAAGCTGCAGCCAAGGACCAAAAGTGACCACTGTGTAACTACAAGGACTTACTGTACCTGTCTGGTTAGCAGCGACAGTGTTTGTATTAAACAAAGACCTTCTTCCCAGCAATGGCTACCTTAGAGCCTTCCGCTCCTCTGTACATGACATCTAAGTACAGTATTATAATGTTCTATGGCTTGGTATTCCAAATTGTCAGCAAAACCAAGAAGAGTTGTCAGTTGCTTATCATCTTCATAGAAATCAATGGGGGCGTCAAGGTGCTGAGAGTGGCATCTATCCTTTTTTAGTAATTTGTTTAATTTGGTGCCCTAGGAAAACCTTCACCTGGTGTCCTCCTAACAAATATTATACTAGTATTAGTAATCAGTACTAGTAACACAATACTGTTATAATAAAATAAAATAGTATAATTCAGTTCTTCAGCCTCACAGTTTTTTTTTACTATAAGGACGCTGTACGGTAATTTATGTAAAAATCTATAAAACCAATACCAACATATCTATTCATTAAATTTACCGGGATATGCTGACACCGGTAGTATCTTTATTGATCTATTTTTTTTGCAATGGTTGAACATGAAAAGGGTCGGGCAGCTGTAGGTAAAGTAAGGGTGGACATTTTTTGTACTGACTTGACTGTGTTTTGTTGAAACCAGGGGTCCCCTAGGTCTGTTCTGATAATGAATGTTGATCAGTTTGAATCTTGTACCAAGGGAAAAGAGTGTGAATGACAGGCATTTATGACCCTACTTCCATCCTTTATAGACACGAACACCATTTCCTGTACTTAGTTCTGTTAGAACTCCTCTCCTGTGTTCTATCTCTCTAATTAGTAAATCAGAAAGGGGGAAATTTAGTCTTTAAATGTTACAAAAGATTTCTGTGAACCTCAGAAAAAAATAATTGTCAAGGTTAATGGAACTGCAAAGTCTTTGGCTTCCAACAATCCACAGAGAGACACACCAGACAGAATATCTTCTCACTTAAGTCTTGACCTTTTGTAATCCACTGGAAAATGATTCGTTTTTTTCCTGGGAAATTCATCTGTCTTTGTTATTTAAGGGAAGAAAAGAGCTGATACAAATACTTGCAGAGATTTTTATTTATATTTAATGAAACTTTATAAAAGGAAATAGTAACTTCAGGTGCACTTCTTACTTATTTCTTGTGGGACTGCATGTCCAGTATGGTCTAACTGGCTTTAAACTGCAATTATTCAAGTTGGGGCTTTGGGCCAGATCCAAAGCTACGTCCGCTAGCGTATTTACGCTAGCCGGAGACGTTAAAACGCTGTTTTGTATGTGCTGCGCATACACGCGGCAGATGTTACGGCACGTAACTCTGAATGTACGTACCAGCCTAGTATCAACAGCGTAACTACAAACGAAGGGACGGGCCAGCCATATGACACCCATAATTACGCTTCAGTGGCGGAGTGAGGCATTTAAATCATACAGTATGGGCGTGCTTAGGTGCGTAAGCATGTGTAGCCATTACAGCCGACAGGAGTTCCGCTTTGAAAGATTAAGGTATGGTTTGGAAAGTGAAAAACGGCCAAAGTACGTATGACCGAGGGGAGTGCATTGTAATTACGATAGCGTAAATATGCTACGCGTTAAAGCGTAAAGGGAACGTAGGTCTGGATCCGGCCCTTTGAGCTGCTAAAATGTGCATTGTGTTTGTGTGTGTCAAACGTTCCTTCTTTTTCAATATTATGCTTTTTGCAGCAACATCTTTGGGTGCAATAAGTGCAGGTTTGGAATACTAATTATTCCAGAGTGGATCGATGCAGATTCCTGCCCAAGAGCTTAATTACACTCTTAAAAGTAAATCAATTAACACTTGTAACTTGCTAAGTTAATGAGACTGATGCCTCAGATCTCTCATTAAAAAGCCCAATATTCTTATTTATACAAAAACTTTTTTAATTAATGGCTATTCATTTATTTATAGCTCTAGATGTGATATCTATGATTTGATTATGTGATGTCTATGATGCTTTCTAATATTTTCTTCCTAAATGTCCTTTAATGTATTTTTCTCTCCTGTTCTATTCTATAATGTACTATCTGTACCAGGAACAAGTTCAAATGTATGGGTTAATTACTTTATGGGTATAAAGTTAATCACTGGTCAGAGGGAAGGGAGAATATGTTTCGTAATATAGAAAGAGTCATTAAGGCGATACATATAGGTTAATTATTTATACGTTTATAACTGCACTGTTACTGCTGCATCTTGGAATCTGTTCAGTACTGTTGGTCCTGAACAACACAACAAAGAAAATCATATATGTGTACAGAGGGGGAAAGAAATGGACATGGGTTTATTGGAGAAATTTGCTACATTCTTCTCTGTTTTCACCCCTAGCTTATCTTCCCCCCCTCTCCGCTCCCTGTTTGTGTCCCCAGGGTTCTGTCCTTGGTGTGCTCCTCTTCTCCCTCTACACCTCCTCGCTGGGTAACCGTATCAGCACCTTTGGTTTCAACTACCACCTCTACGCTGATGACACCCAGATTTACCTCTCCTACTCTGACCTCAACCCCTCTCTTCTTTCTAAGATTTCTGAGTGACTTTAAATTAAGACTCTTTTATGTGATCCACGTGCTTACCTGTTCTAATAGAGACTATTTTCAATTCGGGAACTGCTGCATCGATATCTCTATGTACTCCTATTTATTTGTGGACTTTTATTTGGGACTATGCTTAATTTATAACCGTCATTATGCTATAATATTTGATATAATATAATGATTCGATCTAGTTTTAGGTTTTGCACATTTTAGGGCTCACAGACAAAGTCCGCTATCTACTATTTATTTACTATTTATTCACTATATATTTCATAGTTTTTTATTCATACATATATGAATTGTTTGTGAAGGTTTTATGCAATTTTTAGGATTCACTAAGTATTGTATCTCCATTTTGTCCATGTTTTATCTAATTTAATAAGGGATTGTTAATAGATTTTTATAACTAGCAGACCCCCCTTTTTATAGGTATTTATAAGATAAATACATCTGTTGGTTGTCTGTTTTGTTTTTCACATTGCACTTGTCACTTTATTTATATATTTTTATGGGAATAGGTATTTTAGTTTCTTTTATATATTTTGCATGAGCACTCATTCACCATTCTTTATATCATTTGCTACTGTGTTTTGAGGGATTTGGTGGTATCCCTCAGTGTATTTGAGATGCTAGTTTAGATTTTAGTGTAGAGCGCCCTTATCCTCCATTTTACCTGTTTAATATCCACATGGATGGCCAAAAGCTTCCTCAAGCTGAATATGGACAAAATAAAAGTGGCAGTAGGGAAGAAGCGGCAAACTACCGACCAGTGAGTCTAACATCAGTAATAGGGAAATTAATGAAAACACTGTTAAAAGAACAAATATCTTAAATCCAGTAATTTACAGGATCCCAAGCAGCATGGATTCACTGGGAGAAGATCATGTCAAACAAATCTTATTGAATTTTTTCACTGGGTCAGTAAAGTATTAGATAAAGGGGGAGCTGTAGACATAGCTTATCTAGATTTTAGCAAGGCTTTTTACACTTTGCCACATCGCAGACTGTTAAATAAACTGGAAGCTTTGGGATTGGACTTAAAGATAGTTGCATGGGAAAAGATATTGGTTACAGAATAGATAGCAGAGTGTTGTAGTAAATGGAATCCTTTCTGGGGATGGTAAGGTAATCAATGGAGGACCCCAGGGTTCTGTACTTGGACCAGTGCTATTTCATATCTTTATATGTGATATTTCCTGTGATATTAAAATATATCTTTTTTCAGATGACACAAAGATATTTAACAGGGTAGACATGCCAGGAGGGTTACAGAAAATGAGGGATGATCTAGGTAGGTCAAGAGTATGGCAACTGCAGTTTAATGCCAAAAATGCAAAATCATGCACTTGGGGCAAAAGCACAATATATCCTTAATTGCACTACATTAGAAACTACTGAGGTGGAAGGGATCCAGGAGTCATTTTCTCATGTGACTTAGGGCTCTATTTACTTACCTTGTTCATTCTCTGTGAAGGAAGCTGCATCAGGCTGGCTTATCATCGCAGCGAGCCTGGCAGCTTCCTTCACATTATTTACTAATACTCACCTCTCTTCTGAGGTCCCGCGATGAGCTGCGAGTAGGTTCCGTGATCCTCCTCCTCCGTGAATCATTGAATGATGATTCAAATATATGAAGGGTTGTGACCAGCTAGGGGAGGGTGGCATTTTTCAAAGAGGTGTAATAAAACATGAGGGCATGAATATAAACTGGAGGGTGGTAGATTCAGAGGAAATGTGCGGAAAAATTACTTCACTGAAAGGGTGATAGATAAGTGGAATATTCTCCCATCTGAGGTGGTTGAGGCTAACACAGTAGAACAGTTTAAACGTGCTTGGAATAAATATAAGGGTATCCTAAATCTCAAACTAAAATTGAGGTTAAATGTGGCCTAGGGTCAGTATGGTTTTAAATAAACAACTGGGCAGACTGGATGGGCCATGTGGCTCTTATCTGCTGTCACTTTCTATGTTTCTATAACAAAGCAGAAATCATTGTTTTCCTCGCCCTAGAATTTCTCTCTTCCCCTTCTTCCATCAATATAAGCATTGATGATACCTCTGTCTCTTCCTCCTCTCAAGAGTTATTCTTGACCCTTCACTTGCGTTTATACCTAACATCCGTGTCCTCTCTTATTCTTACCATTTCCACTTACGCAACATTGCATGCATCCTTCCCTCCCTTAGCAGTGAAGCTACCAAAACCCTTTCTAGTCATATCACATCACAACTGCTGTAACCTCCTCCTTTTTTGTTCTCCCGCTCAACCATCTTGCCCTTCTTCAATCTAAACTCAATGCTGCTTCCACGATCATCTCCCTCTGACGCTGCTCTATCTCGGCTTCTCATTTATGTCAAACCTTCCACTGGTTTTTTGTTCGCTTCAGACCTCTCTTTAAACTCCTTACCCTCCCCTTTAAGGCCATCTCCTCATTAGCTGGTCCCTACCTCTTTTCCCTCATCTCCATGCACATCCCTTCCTGCCTTCTCCGTTCTGCTAACCACCACTGTCTGACCTCCCTACTGATCACCACATCTCACGCCTGTGTCCAGGACTTTTCCCGTGCTGCACCTGGAATGACCTCCTTTCTTCAGTCAGACTCTCCCCCACAGGTCTTCAAGTGCTTACTCAAAACGCACCTGTTCAGGATAGCCTAGCCCTCCTCCACTGAACATCCTCACTGCATCCTACATCTGTTCCTTCTTCTAATTCCTTCCCACCTCTACTCCGCTTACACCAGCAATCCACTTCCTTCCCCCTCCTTATGTCTTCTGTAAGTTCATCCCTCCCACTTAGTGTGTTAGCTCACGTGAGCAGGGCTCTTCATCCAAGTGTTGTTCCCTCCTACACCTCTCCCCCTTCACTGCATACCCTCTTGTCCCCCTTTTGCTACCCTTTTACCCTGTCCCCACCTGGTGGCTCCCTCTTTACCTCTCACTGCGCTTTATCCCCTCCTCAATGATTTGCCAAACTTGACACCTCGCATTTAGCTTTCTGTAGTTGCTTCACATATTATATTTTTGTAATATTTTATATTTATATTGTATTTTATTATGTACTATGCTGTCCATCCCTGCACTGTATGTTTGTATTGTGTTTGTTTTTATATTTTGTACAGCGGACACCTTGTGGTGCCTTAAAAATAAACAATAATAATAATAATAAAAAATATGTATCAATCTATATAAGTTACTTTTTTCATCATTCCACAAAGTTTAGATTTTATTTTTACAGTGCTAATTATTTAGACACACATTTATTTATTTAAAATTACCAGCATTAATAATATGTAAAAATTATTTTATCTATTTAAGTCTAAAATGATGTACAAAACAGCTTTTGTGACAGTTTTATTGCTACCACAATACTTTTTATACTTGATGCTTGAATTCAGGATTTTCAATATGATTAGAATATATGTGGTAATATGATATAGATCCCTGTTATCTGAGAGAATTCTTATTTTTACAGGAAGTATGGTAATTTGATAAAGAGACCCCTCTGATATAATGTGTACCTCAATCATATCTAAAAGGCTAAGCCAGAGAAGAAGGACCTGATTCAGAGGTCCGCATGATCGCAAGTCGCAACCGCAAAAACGTTCTATGGTGCGTGTTTCTTCAGAAACATGCATCTCTGAATTGGCCGTATTTTAAATTTAAAAAAAAGCAGTCGGAGCTATAATTACTCCGGCCGCATGGCTTTGGTGTTAAATTGGTTTGCTGAATGCAAACCAATTAACCCCTTCTGCCGCCTACCCCGCCGCCGCGACCGAAGTATATTAAAAAAATAAACAACGGGCTGCCACTAGTAGTGCTGCTAGAGCAAGCATGCCCATGAATGTAAGAATTATCGAGAGAACGAGAATTCAGTGTCAGAGTTCTTGTTCTCTCGATAATTCTTACAGTGCGCAAAGGGTATAAATACCCCCTATGACAGTAGACCTATCATTAGAGCTGGGATGTCCGGCGTGCAGGTCGTCTGTATTGGGGTTTTTTATTTTGCCAAGGCCACCCCCGGATTAACACTGTACCCCCATCAGAGCAGGTAAGTATGTTTATTCTTAATTTATGTGGGCATTTTTTGGGCATTTTTTTTT
>WWET01002908.1:79200-92080 GCA_011038615.1 Limnodynastes dumerilii | reverse complement strand
GTGTGAGTGTGTGTGAGTGTGTGTGTGTGTGAGTGAGTGAGTATGTGTGTGAGTATGTGTGTGTGTGTGAGTGTGTGTGTGTGAGTGTGTGTGTGTGTGTGTGAGTGTGTGAGTGAGTGAGTATGTGTGTGTGAGAGTGTGTGAGTGAGTGAATATGTGTGTGAGTATGTGTGTGAGTGTGAGTGTGTGTGAGTGTGTGTGTGAGTGTGTGTGTGAGTGAGTGAGTATGTGTGTGAGTATGTGTGTGTGTGTGTGTGTGTGTGTGTATGTGTGAGTGTGTGTGGGGGGAATTACACATTGCGGGCCACATGCTTGTATATGCACCCCAGACTAAAAGTTGACAGCAAGACCCTGTTTCCAATGATTGAATTAATCATCTTACAGATCAGGCAAACATAAGTACAATAAATAAGGAGTGTATTGGAACTCAGACATGTACATTGACATGGATTACCATATGGACCACATGTTGACCTAGTACCCTTGTCAACATAATATATCTCTTTTTAATGATTCAATGAACAATGAAGCAGATGACATATAACTGTGTAACCAGCGACCGTAACCGAATGAATTTTATAACAGATAACATAATTGTCATAATATAAATACATATAACATTTTCATTGATGGTTATGAGTTAGCAATAATAGAATGAGGCAGCAGAAGATACAGATTAAGGCATGACAGTAAGAATGATAAAGGGTGAAAGAATTTACATTCTAGGGGAAGGGTAAAGTCACCAAATTCTTGGGCAACCCATCAGAGACACGTATTCAGCAAATGGGGATGGTTCGGAAATCTGTATAGAGCGTAAGAACTGAACACACTGTAAATACCTCTCACCATGCAACGTATTCTTGCCACCCTGGTGCTCAGGGCCGCCATCAGGAGGGGACTGCCAGGGCCAATACCTGCTGGAGAACTGTACCTTAGAATCTCTCTTACAGGTCCACAGCGCTCTACCTATATCTGAGGTCCGGATGTGTGACCACAATTTCTGATAGCGGCCCTTCCAGCGCTGAGAATCCAGATCCATGGAAGGGCAGATGTCCGTGGCGTACACAGCCGCGCGGTTTTCAGGATGTTATCGTTTGCAAATATATCTTCTAATCATTATAACATTTTATTTTATCATAGTGCAATATTGTATATTTCTTCTATAATTACTAAGAAATGTAATGCTCATGGTGGGATTTTACTAGTCATTTTATAGCAAAGTAATTCTCTGAACACTGCACATCATTTTCTTGGCCGTTCATTTATTATTTACTATATTAGAGCTGTTAGAACAATCCACCTGGTAACGTTGGGGTGTTTGTTTAAACAAATTTCAAATGAATCCCCTAATGCCGTCAGGATCTTTTCTAGCAAACTTCATAACTTTAATATGGCTGTGAGAGCAAAATAATAAATGCCAGCATCTAGGAATTCAATTCTAAGATAACTGCGGAGGGTAATAAAAATGGTAAATGGTAGATATGCAAAGTTTCTAAGTACGGTATGGCGAATATTTTCACTTGTTTGCGATATATCCCTTGTTACACGGGCAATTTTGGAAAATGTATTAATACATATAGGACCGTATTCACAGATCCGGTGTGAGTGAGGTGTGGACAGACACGCACCTAACTCACCCGTCCTGCCCCCATTCCGCCCCCCTTTTTAGGTACCTTATGGCAACTAGTGACATTGGGCTACCTTAACTATAAATGCAATGTCTGCACAGACATTGCCACTCTCCCTGCCCTCCCCGACTAATCTAAATCCCTCCCCCCTCCTACTTTTACCCAAACCCTCCCAAAGGCGGCAATACACCGCCTATTTTTTCCTAAAATACTCAGTGCGGTCTTTAAAGACTGCCCAGAGGCAATCTACGTACCGAACTGGTACATAGATTGCAAATGTCCTACTATTCATGCGTAGTAGGTCCTCTACTAAAGCTATGCACCTAAGAAGCAACTGCTTCTTAGGTGTGAATCCGGTCCGATATCAGTGATCCTGCTTGGTAAAGAGAGTTAGGTAATGCTTCTGCGATGTAGATGATGTTTATAGACTGTGATGATCCTAGAGTAAAAGTGGTAGAGACAAATGTACAAAGACAAAATAACAACAGAACAGCACAACTATAGTGTAATGCAGGTGCTTTCTGTATTATGCACTTACGACTAGTTGGCTTGTGCTGTGGTGTTTAAGGCAGAGATCTGTAACTGGACAATCACTCGCAACTTTAGCAAAGTTCCTTCCATGTCAGGCGCCTCGATGCGGTGTTAGTGTTCCCCGCTGGAGGATAAAAATCTCTTATAACTTATATTGGGTGCATAATTGTTAATGTAATAATTTTGTGGTTTACAGGTATGTGCACAAGTGGAGGACTGTGCAGAGGTTATAGTATTGTTGCATACATTGCTCTGTAGGCAATAGAATGGAAAATAAAACTATGAAGTGGATGAAAATCAGAGATTCTTAATTTGTGAGGGAGATCAAAGAAGTTGTGGATGGATTCTCTAGGCTGCAAAAAATTGTCCTTGTTAGTAGGCATAATTGGTGGAATTCAGGTAATGATGGAGTAAATGTACAGTTGGCATAATTATGGAGTCTCGGTAATAAGCAAACCAGCATACATATACAGTATGGTATAAATGTGTTGTATGAGAACATTTGTACAACCAATGTATAACTACCTATTTCAGCTATATCTATGCTGTACAAAAAGCTAAATACAAAATATACAATACAGTGTACCCAGTTTGGATGTACTGAAACAAAGGCAAACTATATAGAAACTGTAATGTTAGTTGGTGTCTCGGGCAGATGGAAATCAGATATATGTCCTGATCATGCATTAATAACGAGAGCTGACATTGCAGAAGGACAGGGACACCCACCATATATAAGAGATAGGTCTTTGGCATTTAAATCATAAAGTAAGGACTGGGTTTAGCACTTACATATGACTCACTATTCTGCATGCATAGATTTGTATGCGGAATATTTTAGGTTGCCCCAGGTCACGGATTCACTATCTGCACATAAGACAGCGGGGGGGTTGCCCTGGGCTCTAAATCATAAATTCTGTACATTAGCCTCCATTACGGAGACTGCATACATAATTTCTTATTACATTTGGATCAGGCTCATGGTCCATAGGTATACACAGTGACAATCCAATATCAAGTCAGGAGTGGGTGGAATCAGTGGCTATATATAGGCCTTATGGTTGTAAAGTCTAACTGAAAAATCCATTTTATTTCACTTTTCTACTTTAGAGTGTGGACTATCAGAACTTTTCTAATTCAGCGTATAATATAGCATGCGGTCTAACAGGGCATTTTTCTAATAAAATCATGAACAATGGTGCTTTATTTTTATTTTTATGATATTAACCATACAAATCTAATCTTAGTGACATAAAGCAAATTTTTAATTTAAAACAATAGACATGCCGGATGTCCTTTAGAGATGGCAAGAACAAATCTTCTGAAGCCTTTCTTAGTGCTTCCCAGCAAATGTGACCAAGGTGTGATTGACACAGCTCACTAGGAATGTCTCTCCTTTTCTTCAAACTGGCTGTCACTGGATGCACATTATTTTCTTGATGATTCACCGTAAAATGTCTGTAACCAATGGTATTTAGATGGCCATGTGCAGGCCATTCGCTGAAATGATTCATTGAACCTGTTACACATTCTGAATGATTGGTATAAGAGTGTTTCTGTCACACCGTTGCACATAAAATCAGAGCCTTGCTTTAGACAAAAACCCAAGGCCAATCAATTCTACTTTCATGGTTCCTGTTGTTTTTTAAATCTGCATCACTATCTTAAGGATAGGATGGTTATTACCATTTAGCATTCTTCCATGATTATATTTCCATCGACCAGCAAACCTTGCCTCATCTATTTGGATGGTGTTACCATCTGTACCAACCATCTTACCAGGTGCATGATGAGAAACGATGGCTCCACATGCCTCATGGCATATATTAAACCAGTCAGTTACAGTACTGCTAGACTTTCATGTAAGAGCCACTGTTGTGTTCATGGGTATTTTCATGGCAAAAAAGAACAGTTCTAAAATTTGGAACAAACTCACGTTACAATGTAATTTCTTGCTTATATCCGTATAATATAAAAAGGTGTTAATGTTCGAACATGAAGTTTGGAACCCTTAGCGAGGGGGTGCACATGTCTGTATTCCCACATCTGTCATGTTTTCTTTTTCCATACAAATCAATACCACATTGATGACTAGACTCTGGGTCTTTTGATGCATCCAGAAGATTGTTTTCATTTAAAAACGCAACTGCATTTTCTTCTGTGCAGATAGTATTTGTTTATAGAAATCCTTAAACAACATTATAGAACCTTTTTCTGGCACCTCTTTCCAACATGTACTTGTATCGGACACAAGCATTGGACTTTGTTTCTAAGGCCAGGCAGAAGGAGTAGACCGCAGACTTTGCAGGTGTGGTAGACTGTAGGCTATATAGGTGTGGTAGAGAGCAGGCAAGCAGATGTGGTAGATCAGGCAGGTATAGTAGACCCAGGGGTGGATTGGTTGGCCATAAGGAGAAGAAAACTAGGATGTGGATTGTCATAGGTGACGGTAACTAAAATGATGTATGTTGTGTGTATTACGTGGTGTTCACTAGGATGCTATATTTATTGGGTAGTGGTCACTAGGATGCTGTATATATTGGGTAGTGGTCATAGGGTGCTGTCTGTTTCTGGTGCTGTCCTTTACATAACACTTGTATTTTTTTTTAAAAACATTTTTATTGTTTTTTTTGCAATCAGTTTTACAGTCAAGTTATATCGACAGATTTCAAAACAAACATATATCGAAGATTGCAGTACAGCATATATCGAGAAACATAGGGCATGATCCAGAGCTATGATGGTACAGTGAGCGTGCTAACGCCCAGAGTACCATCGCTTCACTCCCCCGACACTCCCCCTTGCCCCAGCATATTAACACTCGCTTACGCCGGCTGAAGGCTACCCTAACCTAGTGAGTGTTAATACGCTGGGACGGCGGCGTTGCTATGCTAACGCTGCTCTCCCAGCCTCATTACCCTCCCCACCTACCTGCACTAACTGCAGCGTAGTAATGGAGGGGAACGCCCCCTCCAGTGTTACTACGCTACTGCTACGGAAGCCCGATCCACGATCGGGCGTTTCCGTAGCTACGCCGGGCAACATCTGCACGGCCCATGCACAGATCAGCGTTTAATACATAGATTGGGTATATGCGGTCTTTAAGACCGCATATACACAATCTACGTAACAAATCGATACGTGGATTACGTATATTAGTTACTACGCATGCGCAGTAGCTATTTTCGGCAACTGACGGACGTATTATGGTCGACAGATGTTGTTCTGGATACAGTCCATGATATGTGATCTTTGATCTGGAGATAAATATTCAATATATATCCCCCATTTTTTATAAATTTGAAAACACTTATTTCCACATCTGGAAGCATAGCTCTCCTGTCCAGACAGATAAGTTCTAAGGGCCTCATTTACTAAGGTCGATTTTTGACAGCAATTCTACATCGATCATCATTGCGGGGTTTTAGCAGCGATTGTTTACCAAAAATTGAGGCATTTATTATGCCCGAATTTTTGGAATCAAAGTAGAATCGCTGTCGATGTTGATCGATTTTAAAATGGAAAAATGACGTCACCAACACTAGAGCACTCACTAGAGCCCCCTAATGTTGATGATGTCATTTTTACTATAAAAGGGGGCCCTCTAACGACAGACCGGTCATTAGTAGTGGGGACACCGAGGAGGAAGAAGGGGTGCGTTGTGGAAAGGGCCAGAAGAGGCCGAAGACCAGCTGCCAGCACCGGAAGAACATCTTCAAGCAAGGTGACAAGCGTCCTCAAGGAACAATTAAAGAAGATCTTCAGAAGAAGCTGAAAATACAAGCAGGTCATCCCAAGACAGATGACTGCTAAAAGGTGAGTCTCAACATTTATTTATTATTTTATTATACATTTTTACATTAAAATACACTTAAGGTACGTTTTGTCACGGTGGTCACCATTATAATCGCTATACACACTAAGGGACATTTTTTATACATTTTATTCAGGGTTTAACATGTAGTGTTAGGTCATGTAATATTGCAATGTTTATTTGGGTACTTTGTTAGTTAAATTTTTTAGGAACACATTACACATTTGCTTGTAGAATTCTATCACTTATCAGGCTGCTGCTTACACTACTATAAGGATTATCATGGTCACAAACACATGGCCATGCTTTTCCTTATAGTAGTATATGCGTTGGAGGATAAGTGATAGAAACATGCATCTAGTGTTTTTAACTTGGTGAAAAACACATGTCAACTACGTTGACATGTGTTTTTCAATTAAAGTGTGAGTCGCTTAGGAAAACGCCTCACAAAGGAGGCGATTTTTTTTTTTAAGCCCTCACTGATGTTTTTTTTGCAACTGTGACTATCACAGACAGCATTGGAATATGTTCTTTAACCCCTGGGACCTTTGACCAATCCATAAAATGTGCCCATATCATTGCAAGAAAACTCTTGGGTAATTTAACTCCCAAGATTTGATTAATGAAAACCAAAATTTTATCCCAGAATTTTCTAACTTTCCCACACTCCCAAAAGTTGTGGATGAAGGTTGCAGCAGACTTGCGACATTTTGGGCATTGGCCAGATTCCACATTAGTTATATGTTTTCTTTGTGCCTGAGATATGTATACCCGGTATATCGTTTTAAAATGCACCTCCTGTAACTGAACAGTGCTCAGGGCTTTCATCACATTATCATAAAATTTTAAGGGTTCTACAGGGATGATTATATTAGATACATCTTTTGCCCAGGCCTTCAAAGTGTTTTCCCATATTTTATCCTTCCTATCTACACTTCTTCTTGTCCTTAATTATTGATATATAACCCTTCCCCCATAACATATTTTGCACTTCTTTTAAGATTTATTATTCTATACTTATCCAGTTTACATATTTTTGACCCTGACAATATTTGATCCCACCCACATGTGGCTGATTGCAGACTGCACGCTAAAGTAGTAACAAGAAGTTTTAGTGGTGAACAGAAAAATAGAGCAGTTGCCATGAAAAGTTTAAAGAAAATAGAATTAAAGCAGGAGAATTAGCTGTATTTTGTAGCACTAGACCAGTGTGTACCACCATGTTGTCCAGTGTGTTATAGCTTAAAGGGCTATATTTACAAAAAAAAAAAAATTCCCTAAATAGAAGCTGCTCCAGGCTCGCTTGTGCTCGCGGCGAGGCTGGCAGCTTCCCCTTTAAAATTTACCAAAACTCACCCCTCCGCCGAGGTCCCTCGAAGTCCCTTGAAGTGCTCTGCCGGCATCGCAGGCACTTCATATCGAATGAAGTTCCTGCGCATGTGCAGAGACTTCACAGCCGCACTTAGAAAATTTTCAGCCCAAATATGAAAAACCACTGCGCATGCGCAGGGTCTTCATATCGGGCTGGAAGCTTCTAAGTTGGACGCGTCTGCCGGACAGGTAAGTTTTGTCTTTTTTTTAACTGGTATAAATGTTTTTAATGTTTATCTTTATTTTTTTTACATGACCGCATCCTCCTTCACAGGGGTGTATCTATGGGTCCAGCGCCCTTGGCAAAGTTAGGGACTGGCGCCCCCCATTACCCATTTACTCCCATCATATGTCTCCAACTTCCCCCCAGTATTCCCATCATGTTCCTCCAGCCTTCCCAGTACTCCCATCATGTGCCTCCAGTCTCTCCCAGTACTCCCATCATGTGCCTCCAGTCTCTCCCAGTACTCCCATCATGTGCCTCCAGTCTCTCCCAGTACTCCCATCATGTGCCTCCAGTCTCTCCCAGTACTCCCATCATGTGCCTCCAGTCTCTCCCAGTACTCCCATCATGTGCCTCCAGTCTCTCCCAGTACTCCCATCATGTGCCTCCAGTCTCTCCCAGTACTCCCATCATGTGCCTCCAGTCTCTCCCAGTACTCCCATCATGTGCCTCCAGTCTCTCCCAGTACTCCCATCATGTGCCTCCAGTCTCTCCCAGTACTCCCATCATGTGCCTCCAGTCTCTCCCAGTACTCCCATCATGTGCCTCCAGTCTCTCCCAGTACTCCCATCATGTGCCTCCAGTCTCTCCCAGTACTCCCATCATGTGCCTCCAGTCTCTCCCAGTACTCCCATCATGTGCCTCCAGTCTCTCCCAGTACTCCCATCATGTGCCTCCAGTCTCTCCCAGTACTCCCATCATGTGCCTCCAGTCTCTCCCAGTACTCCCATCATGTGCCTCCAGTCTCTCCCAGTACTCCCATCATGTGCCTCCAGCCTCTCCCAGTACTCCCATCACGTGCCTCCAGCCTCTCCCAGTACTCCCATCATGTGCCTCCAGCCTCTCCCAGTACTCCCATCACGGGCGTATCGTTAGCGTATTTTTCGCTCGCTGGGCGTATTTTTTTTACGATGGTCGGCTGGGCGCCCGTTTTACTACAGGGAGGCGGGGATAGCCATTTAAATTGTACAGTATGGGCGTGCTAAGCGTATTTTCGCAGCGTATTCTCTGCGAATTTTCGTACGGCCGACGGTCGTACCCAGTGTGGGGAATGTCCGCCGTAAGCAGGGACTTTACTATGGGAGTGCTAGGGGCGTGTAGGATGATACGACGAGCGTATTTTCGCATTCGCCCGTCGTTGCGAATTTTCGTAGCGCTGGATCAGGCCCGAAGTCACTAACCATCCTCAGATGGCGTTAATTTTTCCTTCGGTGCCGAATAAGAATTTCGGCACCAAGAAGTGTTAGATTGTAATACTTCTTCGGCACCCGTTAAGATCAACGGGCCGCCGAAGCCTCACAAAGTGTTTGTGTATCGCCATGGAAACAGCAGATTTCCATGGCGAATTCAGTTTAGTAAATTTTAAAATGTTCATTTTCAGGTGATAATGAGCGTTTTAGTGTTAAAACAGCCATTATCACCCAAAAATTAAGTTAGTAAATAGAGCCCAATGTGTATTAAAAATGACTTCACTCTTCACTCTAATCACCTTTTCTGGCTGCTCCAGAACCTGCACTGAGCATTTAGTAAATCTATCTAACATAAGGGCCTTCTGCCAGATCCAGAAGTAAGTACAACAGTAATTTGCGTAAGTCCCCTGCCCAGGAGCATTGGTGCATTCGTGCGCTAGATGTTCCACAAGCATACCTTTAGATGTATGTAACTAAATTTATGACTTGATCTGGGTTTGTACGGATGCAGATCAAATCGGAAAACTTAGGGTAGCCTTCTGGAGGCGTAAGTGTTCAGATTTACTACCGTTAGAGGGGAGTGCCGGGGGTGTGCACTCCCCTGTACGATGCATAATTACAGACCCCTGCACGCATGTAAAACATGCGGGGGTCTGGATCTAGCCCATTGATAGCAGATCATTATAATAAAGATATCTCTGCGTAGAGAAAGTCAGAGCAAAGTATTTCTTCTTGACACAAGCAATGTTTGATATATTTGGTACTAGGGAGTGTATCGTAATTTTCAGGATAGCAACCCCAATAGGCAGCACTGCTGTATGAAGGGGCTATTTAAGAAATGAATGGGTCTCTATGCAGGATTGGTATTTAAGCCCAAACAGGAATTGGTTTAGCCCAGGAGTGACTATGCTCTCTTATTTTAAGCACCTTCTTAAGCCTGAATCAGGCTCAGTGGGCCTGATCCAGAACAACGCTTGTGAGCGAATTTACGCGTGGCGGAGACGTCACGTTTTGGTTTGGTAAGTACTGCGCATGCGCACCATAGAAAGTACGCTCCGTAACGTAAATGTGAACGTATGGGCCATTCACGTATGTGTCGCGTAAATCTTTATGTGTGGGTGTGCCAATTTTATGTAAGACTAAAATACGTGTGAAATACGCTATGTAGGTGGGGGTTTGTATTTAAAGTGTACAGTATGGCCGTGCTTAGCTGCATGAATACGTGTTGCACATACGTACGTGAGTGGATGACATCGGTTACGTGGGCAAAAGTTAAGGTAGGGTTTGGAAAACGGATCTTGGACAAAATACGTACATTCAAGGGGTGTGCCAAGGGGAGTGTATAGAAGGTACGTACGCGTAAATACACTACGCGAATAAACATATTGCAAGCGGAGTTCTGGATCTACTCCATTATTATTAAAAACAACACAAAGAGGAGGGGTCCCTTCAATGCCCCCAGTTGAAGAGTCATCTTGCAGTGCATCTTCTGTCTCATCCCCCTATACCTACTAAACCAGGGCCCATCCATTAAATAAAACACTAAAGGGTAACAAAACAATGGAAAGTGAAAGAAAATGGAAAGTGAAAGCAAAAACACAGACGGGAGGGAGGAAAGATCCCGAACAAGAAAGAGGAAGAATTTCTTGTCACCTGCAAATGAATAATCTCAGGTCTAATTGCCTTCATGTTTAGCTTTAAAATGAACCGTTCATTGTAAGTGAATATCATTAAAATGTGCTTTGCAGAACACAACTCAGAGAAGGTGCATTACTTTCTAGGATCCTTTAGTCGGTGCAATTTTATAAAGTATAGTTAAGGTATTCGCTCTAGAGATCAGAAGCATAAAGTACCACCTACATTATATCCTTATTATGACACATTCACATTTCTCATTTTAATTAAAAGGATCCATAAAAGATAATTGCTTTTTTAACCATTGTTGACCATTCAGTCAATCTAGCAGTCAAGGAAAGGGAAGAATTTATAAAGGCGGATAGTTTGGAAGGAAGCACATAATTGCTTAGTTGTGGCAACAGTTCAAACTAATAATTTGGATTAAAAGCCTGACTTTATTTCACATATAAAGGTGCATTTGATACTACAATTATTCTGCTTCAGTTTGACAGGAGCCTAGCCACAGCCAGGAGCCTAACCACTATTCTGGTCTCAGCCTCTACCTCACTCATATTTTAAAAGACTACACGGAGCTGTGAGATTTCTAGTTGGTTGGTTTCCTCTGACCTCTGAAATCTCCCTGAAATAGGATATACAGAAAAAAAAAACCATGAAGACTGATAAGAAAAATTTACCTTAAAAAAAGAGGGCTCTGGTGACTGATGATCATTGTGTAGTCACCCTCTATGTGCAGTGGTGTACAAATTATTTTGTTGTTTAAATAAATCAGGAAAACAATATAAGCAAAAATGGCACTATCTAGAAAATCCAGTCCTGTTATTATGTTTTGTGGTCATTTAAATTGCGCCATCATTTCAGTTATAAGAGAAGAGTTTAAAGAGTGGGCACAAAGCCAATTATGCTTCATTTTGTAGCGATAATTCCCCTTTTCACTTGAAAATGGGCATTTTCGCATTTAAAGTATTTGAGATTTTCCAAACATCGATCGCCATGGAAAACTGTTGTTTCCACGGCAGTCCATGTAAACATCGCAGCACCCAGCTGCCCTGTTGTTCTGAATGCGGGCTAGCTCTTACAGTATATTTACATACTGTCATTCTTACATTCTACTCCAATAATAAGGGGTCTCCCCATATGCCTCCTTTTCCTCCCCTTAATAGCTGTTATTAGGGGGAGGAAAAGGGGAGTATATATGGGGAGACTACTGAAATATATATATATATATATATATATATATATACACATACACACACACACACACACATGTAAATTACAAAAAAAAATAGTTTTCTAATAAACAATTTTATTATTGAGTATTCCAGTGGGCAAAAGAAACAAGAAATAAAAGAAAAATTTTCTATGGAACACAGCATATATAAATACATTGGACTAGTATGCATAGTGTGAACATTGGGCCTGATTTAGACTTAATAAGGAGCTTGAACTTAGTTACTCCTGGGCTAAACTATGTTGATTGCAGGGGAGTCATATTTCATCTGTTGCAAACAGTATTAGAGTTGAGAGGTGATGTTTCCTATCCCTAGCAGTGTAAAAGTAAAGCTGGTCAGTATCTGTGTGCAGTAAGCAATTCAAAGATATATCCCTGCATGCAAATAATATAAATAACTTGACTCCGCCTGAAATCAACATGGTTTAGTCCAGGAGTAACTTTCTTCCCTTAATTTTAAGCTCCTTCTTAAGTCTGAGTCAGGCCCATTTTTTTCTATATAGTTATAAACTATCTTTTGGATTCTCAAGTGACACATGGACAGTGGAATACTAACTTAACTGGCACTCTCCAGTGCTTGTAAACCTATACACCTTTTGTGCATTTTATCGTGTAAAATAGGTAGTAACTTTTTATTGCTTCTCATGGACAGTAGGTATATGGGAGAGAAGCGCTAATTTGTCTCTGTTATATTATACCTGTTAAAGGAATAATAACTTGGAGCATTCACTAATATATGCCTCATGCCCATTTCCAGTTTTGGATCCCCATCATGTCTCCAGCCCCCTCCCCCCTAGTATCCCCATCATGGTCCTCCAGCTCCTCATCATGCGTCTTCAGCCTTCCCCCAGGATCCCCATCATGTCTCCAGCCCCCCCAGGATCCCCATAATGTGTCTTCAGCCAACCACATGATCCCCATCATGTCTTCCCAGTATCCCCATCATGTGCCTCCAGCTCCCCGGTATCCTCATTATGCGCCTCCAGCTACCCAGTATTCCCATCATGTCTACAGCCCCCCCAGTACCCCGATCATGTCTTCAACCCCCCTCACAGTACTCTACAGCCACCCAGGATGAATCCCCATCATGTCTTACAAGCCCCTCCCATCATGTGCCTCCAGCCCCCCAGTATTCCCCATCATGTGCCTCCAGCCCCCAGTATTCCTATCTTGTGCATCCATCTCACCAGTATTCTCATCATATTCTCATCATGTCTCCAGCCTCCCCCTCCCAGTACTCCCATCATGTGCCCAGCT